>CASHTH010001248.1:0-44429 GCA_030341885.1 Geodia barretti | reverse complement strand
TGAGACTGGTCGTCGCTGCGGAATTTGTCAGCATGGGTATATACAGTCTTACAGACTTGATTTTAATCCCGTTGGAATATTTGGGATTGCACATATGCTTTTACTCGCCTATGTTATGGGTGTGCACAAGATGAGATGATATTGACAAATAGCCTATTAATGGGGAATTATTATGTGCACCCTACTTCAGAAGTGAACCACAGACATGACACAATGTGTCTTACAAGGTCTTGTCATGGTATGGATCTGGTTATCTCCCATATTGGGCAGTGGCTGGTTGGTTGCAACTTAAACCCCTCCTTTTTCTCAACCTGGCTTCTGATAAGCTTATGTAAAACAGCTTGGCCTTATCCTGGCATTGCTGGCTCTCTCTACTTCTAGTTACTGTATATACTTCACCTAATTCTCTCTTACTGCATGTTGGTCATAGTCAACACTGTCCCCATGCAACATCAGACCTTTCCACTTCACCTTTCCTGGCAAACCCCTTGTATCGGTTGAGCCTGATCGCCTTTTTTTTTAGCCTTATAACAATGCCAAACTTTTTGTCTATGTGCAAGGAGTGATGTCTAATTGTGCTACTCTTCTGATATGCTCTGAATATGTACGTGGAGTCTCCCTGTGAAGACTCAACCTTTTCACTGCGGGTGCTCCTGAGATGGCTCCGAAACTTTTCTTTACCTCTGTTGCTCTAACAGTGTAATTCACTTCAGTCACTAGGCACTCTCTCTCATAACCAGAGCAGATCATCAATAATTGAAGTAGTACGGTAATTACTGGATTCTGTTTAACACACACAAAATGGTAATAGGAAGAGCCAGACACAAACCTACCATTTTGTGTGTCCAGTAATAATAGAGTGGGGCCAGCTGATGAGTCCTCCCACTATAAACATAAGGGACGAAAACCATCTCTGGGGGATAACCCCTGGAGATTGTTCCTGGCTTTTTCTTGTTCTCTTCTTTGTGCTATATAGTTGACATTTTCATGTTGTGTTTGTATACATGCCATGCCATTGTGTCTGTCATGCAGTGCATTACAACTCTTCTGGTATGCTCTGTTATCTATGTATGTGGAGTCTCACTGTCTTGGTGGTTGTTAGCAGTGAAGACCGTACTGTGGGTAAACTTTAACTCAGTGAGTGACATTCACTAGTCCACAGTGAAGTCACTGCAGTCGCTGAGTCACAAGAGTTAAGTAGAGACTTCTGACTCAGTCACTCAGTCAATGTCTTAGTCGTCTAGTTGAAACCTTGTCCACATTTAAAGAGCTCTGCCTTATAAGTATGGTTATGGCGGTGCTAATAGATTGCCCTTATATTAGGGGAATTTTAAGTGAACGAATACTCTTGGAAACCTGCTGGTTTTCTTTTTATTGTTTTGACCACAACGTGCACAGATGCATTCCTTATCCCTGCTGCATAGGATCGCTGTGCATGCGAGGTGTGGCTTAATGAATGAGCCTACATTTTCGTCTCAGTGTTCTTTACTCAAAGTGATGGGCAGATTTTGGCTTCTGATTATCAATACATATATACTCAATCAAAATTACATACTCTAAATTATTTCTGGTACTGTAAATACTAACAACACAGTCAGTGCACATCAGAAGGCTTTGGTTGGGTTTCATTGTCTGTTACATGCCGGATAAAAATAGCATCTCTTTGTGGTGCCATCTCCTCCTGGGGCCACACACTCGACACTGCAATGGCAATCATTGAGCCCTCCCAGTTGAAGGATAGAGAGGCAATATCAACTGTGTATCGGTGAAACTGGCAGAGCCGCTTCTTGTTGAATGGGTCCCATATGTTAACAAACCCATCACTGCCTCCAGTAGCAAATGTGTTGTGTCCTCGGTGAAATGAAATTGCATTTACAGGGTATATGTTCTCAATGCCTTTCCTGCTTCACACGATGACATTTGAAAGCATACTTCTTTTTCTGCGTCTCTGCATCTGTATTCAAGTACTCCACTGCTACCCTATATATACAAGCATCCACAACTATGACACCAATAACCAACAACTGCAAGTGCTAACCTTCCTTCTATGGAACTGAGAACAAATCCCTGGCGGTTTGGGAAACAACGGATTGCTCTCGTTTGGTATTTCAGACTCGATGCACGTCTTTGCTCAGCAAACTGCATGTTCTTCAAGTCCCACACAAGAACCTTAGAGAACAAGACGTAATAATGTTACTGCCTAGAGATTAGCTAATAACACACCTTGCGATTGGAAGTTCCCACAACGAGTCTGTCTCCACATAGACTCATTGTGTACACACTCTCTCCACTCAGATCATAAGTTCCTACACCAGTGTGGCAGTAGATACAATGACCATAGCTCTAATACACTATCAACCCAGAGGACTCTTACTGAAAACTGAGGAGACTGTCCAGTCATCCTCTAAGTTTCTCGTTAACAACATTATCTACTAAGGAAGAGGCCTTATAGCAGCAATGAATTTGTTCATCTGTGCGATATTCCGATATTCCTGCTCAAAATGTATACACACTAACCAACACTTTGCTTTTGGCGAGGATCCCATAACTTGATAGTTTTGTCCCAGGAACCAGTAACCACTACTCCTACTTCGGAACAGTACTCAACACAACGAATGCCGTCCTCGTGAGAGCCTAGACTGCTGGATTGCTGAGTGGCTAGGTCAGAATGCAAGAGACGTCTGTCCAAACCACCGCTGAACGCATGGCTCGGATCACTGAAGCAGCAATCTAGAACTGCAAACTGAAAAAGGGAGGAGAAGGCACTGAGCACTGAGCCACGATCGAAGGTCTCACTGGATGCTGGATCTTGGCCTTCAGCTGGTTGTTCTGCACGTCGTAGAGCCTCAACCCGCAGTCCCACGACGAGCACAACAAAAGAGGCGAAGCAGGTGCGGGACAAAACTCTACACACGTGATCCCATCTTCAGGTGCTTTCTCCAGTTCGAACTCAACTTTCAGAGGCATTCTTCGATCTCTCCCTCTCCGCGGCCGTTCTCGCGCCCCTCTAGGCAGAACGCGCGCCCTAGGTCCAAGGTCAGAGGAAGTGGTGACACGCGTCATCGATGGCGGCTAATTTTTTTTTTGCTGAATCAGCAATCTCTCCTTCTGAGAATGTGTATACAAACAGCATCAAAGCCAAGTCAAGATCGTACATGTTATGTTGCTGTAGCTTCACTCAAAGCTGTTCCAAGCGAGTTATCTACAGCGAAGAGTACTAGAAGCTTCAAAGCATACGCGTGGTAACTCAGCTAATCATGCCTTACTTTTTTCCGATCCTTTTTATATACAACTCTCTGAGAGATTTCAAGCGCTATAAAACTAGGCCATGAACTGCAGAGGTCGACGTCCAACGCCTACATTCCTGAAATGTTAATTGGAATTCTTGGCACAATTCACGTGGATTCATGTGATCTTGTCCAACCTCTGGTCCAGAAGAGTAATGCGAGCTATAACTGTTCTATGCATCTCTTGTATGCTCTGGCAGCAGCTGTCCAGGATCACTGTAAAACAACAAAGATATTACTTTTGGAGTATTTCAATCAGATATTGAAAACCTGATTCATGTGCAGTGGCAACTTCACGCATTTGCAGGTAGGATGGCCCAGATACAACAGTCAAAGTATTCTGGTGGGTCAGCTTCTCCCTCATAGCCCCGCTCACTGTGATCTTAACAGGTTAGGTGGCTAAGAATGCTTTGCTACAAACATACGCTCTTCTTTGCCGACATGTAGCTTTGTCGAGTGTAAGGAAGAAGTGAGTGTCAAAAATACATCTCAATTCACTGCAGCATTATAGCAGCACAAGCACTAGTAAAAAGGACACTGAAAATATCCTGTTGTGATCCTCACTTCAATGCTAGTATCATGGTCCCCTCCACAACAATGAGATGAGTTGCTGAACATCCACATGTACCACAATTTCTACATAAGACATGTGGTTGCTGGACTGCTTCCTTCACTGAACTCACCAGGTCCTTCTGATTTAGGGAGCTCACGACTGGGGTGGAAGAATGCAATCACCACACAATACTAAGGACCTCACCATCCCAGTTGTACATGCCATTGAACTTTTCGACTGGGTCTTCCTTATAAAACACAAGGCAGCAACCACACACTTGGTCATCAAGTAGATTTTTTACACTCACCAAATAAAACCTGTCCTGATGGATGACAACTGAGTGCGGAAATTCCTCTTGCAAAAGAAGTGCCAAGGATGTTTTGCCACTGCATGTGGCCCTGTGTAAATGAGTGACCCATACGTGACAACATAAAAATTGAAACCCTCACCCAGCTATCCTGACGACACAGCTAGCTGTACAGAGAGCCATTTTCTCATGCGCAATTTAAGCGCACCATGACCAAGGCTCGACCACAGCCACACCCACGTGCTCGCGAACGTGAGAGGACAGCTGCGTTCTCGCCCACCGCCGGCTAGCTAGATCAATGTTAGGCCTGAGATACCTCCGAGCGACCGGATCAGCCGTGCTGAGGGCGAAGCACCACTCGACCGGCTCAAGCGGTGACGTACAGAGAGTTACACTCATCAAAGGAGATGGAATTGGACCTGAAATATCTGAGGCAGTTATTAACATCTTCAAAGCAGCGAAGGTAGACCAATTCATTCGTTGATCGTTACAGTGACGGGGTAAGTAGGTGCCAGTTGCATGGGACTGTGTAAGTGTTGCACCAGTGAGGACGCCTGATGGACACGTCACTGTTCCTGAAGAAGTCATCCACTCCATGCAGAAGAACAAGATTGGACTAAAAGGTGTGTCTTCAGTTCCTATTTTCACTTGGGAGAAACCAGATACTTTGTGCAGGACCTTTGGAAACACAAGTGGGGAAAGGTGCAGTGTCTCTCAACTTGACTCTGAGAAGGTATACATTTCAGCATTTCTAGTTACTTACATTCTGTTTTCTGGCACTCAGAGTGTTCAATCTGTATGCGAATGTGCGACCATGTGTGTCACTGGAAGGCTACAAGACAGGCTATGATGGAGTAAATCTGGTGACCATAAGAGAGAACACTGAGGGAGAGTACAGTGGAATAGAACATGAGGCAAGGATGGCACTAAACAGAGTTCCCCAATTCACCTCCCATTCAATGCAGGTAGTTGAGGGTGTGGTACAGAGCATCAAACTCATAACTAAGACAGCTTCTGAGAGGGTGGCTCGGTTTGCCTTTGAGTATGCCAGTACTCACGGGAGAAGGAAAGTAACTGCTGTGCACAAGTCCAACATCATGCGTCGAGCAGACGGCCTCTTTCTTGCCTGCTGCAGCCAAGTGGCTGCCAACTATCCTCAAATCACATATTCTGATATGTATCTGGATACTGCATGCCTAAATGTAGGTGCTTTTACACTGTGTATATACTGGGGCAATAATAAATGCATTTGTTGGTTATCCAGCTGGTTCAAGATCCCTCTCAGTTTGATGTTCTGGTGATGCCCAACTTGTATGGAGACATACTGAGTGACTTGTGTGCTGGTCTGGTTGGTGGGCTTGGCCTTACCCCCTCAGGAAACATTGGTGCAGATGGAGTGGCCATCTTTGAGGCTGTGAGTGTCACATCTGCTTCCCATACAAACCTTGCCCTGCCACTGGGTGTCTAGGTCCATGGCACAGCCCCAGACATTGCTGGTGAGGATAAAGCCAACCCAACAGCTCTTCTTCTGTCAGCTGTGATGATGCTAAGGCACATGGGCTTCCAGGAACATGCACAAAAAGTTGAAGGAGCCATCCTAAAAACAATCCGTGAAGCTAAGGTGCACAGTGCTGGTGCAGTATCATGTGCATCGAGTTCTCTTTGTATAATATAGATGTTGACTGGTGATCTTGGGGGCTCTGCCTTGTGCTCTCAGTACACTCAGGAGATCATTAACAACCTCGGGTGACAAAAGCATTCATGGCAAGACCTCTTTTCATTATCAGCTTTTATCCATGCAAGTGCTGAGCACTCTCGTAATAATTAAATCTGTCATGTCCTGATTTGCTGCTCAATTCTGTGGGCCATCATTCTGTCTATTCTGGCCTGTCTCCAATGCACAACTACCAGTGAGAGAGATCCGACCAACACAGCGATGGCCTGTGCTGGCAGAAATTGTCAATTGTCAATATATAACTGTATCAGTATGATATTACAGTTCATGGACCTGTAATATCCAGAATGCTCTCTGCTTGTTGTGATCCGCAAGGTAGTGACAGCTGTGGCGGTGAAATTGAGAACATTACTAGAACGAATGCCACGCATACTTGGTGAGCGAGTGCGAGCAGTTCAACATTTCACGCATGTTTTGCATGTACTTAGAATCATGTAGAATGTTACGGTAGTGACGGCGCCAGACTGTTATGAGCAACATTGAAACGACTAGGTAGGCTTGCTTAGCTCGCCAATTACACCAAAATGCATTTTCTCCCCACCTGATGTACTTGCTAGCCTTTTCATGAGAACAGAAGGCCCACTGTCTGTAGCCTGTACGAAGACACTCCTTCACTTGTCTGTTCATCTCAAACCGGGAACATGGTTTGCACCTGCCCTCCCCAATACAGCCAACGTCTCTAGTAGCTGGCAGCAACGAGATATAATACACAGCTCTGACAAATCAGTCCAAGATCAAACCAACTGTTTGTGGTCACGTGAACGGTCTGGGAATACATGGGAACATCTTTGTCTGCGTTTGTCTCTGGCAGACTGAGGGGGCCACGGCTTAGTGCAACTCCTACCGCCCTCAGCAAAACAAACCTATAACAAAAGACACAGAAAGTATAAGTACGCTGCCGACGGCCAAGCAGTGCGCTCACGTAACTAAGAAGACGACAAACTCCATCACGAGCACTTGAAGGTCAAAGGTGATGCAAACAGATGGGCGGAGCCTCTGATCCGTAGGAGGCGTGTGTGTCTAGTCTGTCAACAACTACCCCCAGCGAAATGTCTGCCGGAGGAGAGGCGCGAGGCATTCAGAATCCAGCTAAGGCGGACAAAGAATTGGTCCCAGAGCAGTTTTTGAGTCCTAAAAAAGTATGTGTTATATTTCACGCACTAACAAAATCCTGCCAGTCTCACTCCTGTTTCGCAGGCGAACGAGGTGTCACAAGTGGAATTTCAAAAGAAGTATGGATTTGTGAAGAGGCCGACCCCTCGGAAGACGTCTTCTGTAAGTCCCTAGGTAACCTTTAAGAATGATCACGGGAGTCAATTACATACAGGGTGGAAAGCAATACTTTGACTCTGGAGACTACAACATGGAGGCTTCCAAGACTCAGAGGAAAGAGATTGCGGCTCACCCAAGAGCCATGAATCCCAACATGGCCCAAATGAGAATGAAGGCCACCATCACAAAGACACAGCCCAGCAAGCTGACCTCCTCCCAGGGCTCCCCACCTGCCCTGGCCAGCAGAGTAGCAAGGGCTTCTCCACTAGCACAGTAACTACTCAGGCTGAACTGTACATGAAGAGATTCTCACTGTCTTCTTTACTATTGCTGCTGTCCTTTGTGTGATACAATGTTGCCTGTTTTTTTTCTTCACAGTTGTAGCATTGTCAAACAGATGAATGATGAAACCACACACACAAACAAGCAATATCAGTCACTGTGTAAGATTATGCCTCAAAGATTCAGCTCTAGGGTAGGGCTTTATTTCTAGGACGCCAGGACTGTGGTTGATGATTCCCACTAGCAGTTTCTCAATATACCCTCGTAGCTGCTCATTCTCTTCCTGCAAACTCTTGTTTCGATCCTTTAGTTCTGAAGATCAATAATGACGATAGAATGCTACATACAGCGTGTTAAGGACACAATACCTCGGAGCTGCTGCCTGTGTGACACAAGTTCTGCCTTCGTTGTTGAGTCATGAGTCTCTGCATCACATTAACTAATAGTGGAGGTGCTGCCTAACAGTAACATGTTGTTATACCGTGCTTGGCTTTCCTGATTCTTTCTGTAGCTTCAAACTCATCTGCAGTGAACGAGAAATTGATCCAAGACACACCAGCTCCACCAGTACGTGTCTGGACCACAACAGGCCCACTGCCTGGTGCAGCTCGAGACCCAGTCATCACAGCTAGCTTGGCTGCAGAGAAATGACACAAGCTGGCTGGCAAGTTGGACCATCTCAGGTGAAAAGAGCTCACAGGGAGAAAAATAATCCAGAGAACTGGTGCAATCCACACCAGCCACCAACACTTGAACTACATCTTCTCTGGACTCTCCCAGGTAGCTACCCCTCAGGACAACTCGCTGACCACCTTGCATTGGTCCTGTGTTAGGACTGACCCCAGTAACTTCTGGCACCATCCCCTCCTCCTTCAAAGATATTAACAGTCAATTCTTCCGTAGCCATACATACAGCATTACACACCTTTTCTGCCTCCGGCTCTGTGTCAGAATGTGGACCTGCCTCCCGGATATCACTATTGGCACAACTCCCTGTTGTCTTCCTGGTGCCTCTAGACTCCTCTCCATTGCTACTGACCCAGCAGCTGAGCTGCAGACTGCCATGCGCCTCACTTGCTCTCTTGTGGGGTTGCAGAGGCAGCCAGAACTTGTTACGCGATTTCCCCAGCCCCAATAATGGGACAGTGACGGAGCCAAGAGTATGCTCCTTGTCCTTCACCTTGAACCTTATAGGTTCATTATAGTGGCCAGATACACACCTGCCCAAAGAATAACACAAAAGACAAAGATTGTATGACTGAGCTACTTACAATGAGACTTCCTGGTTCCACTCTGGACCACAGCTCTCGACAACTTCAGTGGTGTAGAAGTCCTTCCCGTGTCCAAACACTACAGATGCATGGCACACATCTGTGGGAGCCACGTAGTCATTTTACATGCACTACGAGCTCTTCATAAATTTACCGCCTTTCTTATGGGCTTGCAGGTCCTTGGCAGAGTAGACTATATATAATCACGAGTCGTCACATAGCGTTAGCGTTGCTACTTTACAAGCATACCTATAATAGTCACCTCCAGAGGCGGCCTCCCTTCGTCCATTACGCCACCGCAGACTATATAGACAAGACACACCGTACGTTTTGCGCATGCGCAGTTCGCTATTGGCAAAATAACATCACGAAGCGATGGAAACCACTGGAAGAGGGGAGTGGATTTTGAGGAAGCCTTTACTTCCATCTGGTCCCCATGGCTGTCGAATTAGCCGAGATTCCTGCAGGTTTCTATGAGAGCGTGTGAGAACTTGGTCGCTAGGGAATTTCCTGATAGGCTCTGGACTGAGCCTTGGGCTCCTTGATCTGCTGACACTGCAACTGGAGTCTGACAGGTAGGCCTTCTCCTGCTTGTCAGGGGAAAGAAACCTCCGCCCACTGGCAGGACTGCCTTTGTTCCTCTTCCTGTTCACTGTGTCCCCACAATTCCTGTGGCCTGGAGACCTTGAGGGCGACAGGAAATCTGGCTTTCTACCCTCTCTTGTCTTGTCCTCTGCACTCTCCTTTCTGCTCAGCAAAGCCACAGACACTTGGTCCCTCCAGCTCTGTTGAGAAGCGAACCTTTTGCAGGCCTGTCGGGCCCCATCCAGACTCTCAAACTCCACCAAAATGCACAGTTCCTTACCAATAGCTGCATGTCTCTTTCGACTTGGCTTCACATCCATTGGAACAGCTGAGCCTGGAGAGATGATGCGCACTAGTGTCACCTCCCCATATTTGCTGAATTCTGTTTCGATTTCTTCAGCTTGTGGCTGGGTGTCAGGGTAGTTTTGTACTATAACAGTCCGATATGTGTGGGAGTAGTCAATCTCAGGTACAGCAGCTTTTCTACGCACTTTATTGCGCTCACTGTTGAGCTCCAACTGAGAAGAATGCAACAGGCTTGCCTGCACAACCCTCCAATCCTTTGTTATGGACTTAACTTTCCTGAATGATGCCACTAGCTTCAAACTCACAAGCCCCTGCTTATTGCGGTGAATGTGTTTCATCAGAAATGTGTCTTTCAACAGATTCTCATCACTGAAGTACCACTCCACTTGCTCAATTATCCTCTGCTGAAGTTCAGCTGGGACTGCCACTGGGCTTTCTGCATGCATGCAACACAATTCACGCTAGGTAGTACATAGTCACGCACTCACGTACCGTCGTCGGCAGATTCTTCTTTCGGCGGAGTCGCAGGTCGCTCGTCGTCAGCAAATTCACCTGGAGTAACGTAGCCTCCTTCATCAGACTCAGAGTCTCTCGTTTCCCCCCCTCCTTCCATGATCCATGTGCGCGTGCAAGCTGACAGGAAGCTGCAAACCGCGCGCGTGTGTACGTATAATAAAAAATAAAAAATAAATTTAAAAAAAACAAAAAATAAACGTATATCCGCGCGCGTACACGTGTGTACGTGTGTGTGTGTGTGTGTGTGTGCGTAATAGATCAGGATCCTTACCTGCGGCCTACAAGAAACACGAGGACATCAAGAAACGGGCTTATGGCCAACGTGTTCGGGATGTGGAGTGCGGGGTCTTCACACCTCTTGTGTTCTCCACCACTGGGGGGATGGGACGAGAAGCCACAACCTTCTGGCGGACATGCTCGCCCGGAAACAACAGATGCCATACCCCGTTGTCATCAGTTGGCTAAGGTGCAAGCTATCCTTTGCCGCTGTCCGATCATCCATCATGTGCATCCGCGGGACTAGATCGTCCATCAACAGACCATTACGGGACGCTGACATTACCCTCGCAACATCCGAGGGCGGCATCCCTCAGGATGAATAGAACTTTTCCTCATGTTTTTCATTCACCCACTCATTCCCCTTATTTTCACCCTTCCTTGTAACTGACTTGTTTTTATCATGATGCGTTTTATAGTGTGTGTGTACGTCCTTATTATGTATCATTTCATCTTTAAAAAAAATAGTGTAGGACGTCGTACGCATGCGCGCGCGCACGGCTGTACGGCGGCGCGCGCCTATAGGGGGTGTGTGCATAATATATATGTGCGTGTGGTACATGGTTTGGGCGCAGCGCATGTGTACGATCGATGGAGTATCTGCAGAGAGAGAAGAAACACCTCAAACACATGCTAAGAACCACCGAGGAACGTCTTCAGAAATTACGCTCTGTGAAAAGACACCGCACCAAGGTAGGCCTTCACAGCTAACATTTTGCTGGGCTAGGGCAAGGTAATGTATGCACACCATTCACACTCACTAGGCCAGCATAGATGAGTTAGCAGCTCTGGCTGGGAAGTGGCGCAGTGTCGCTCAGAGTGTCTCAGAGCAACTACTGGAATCAAGTAATTTACACCCTCGACCGTCACTACATGATCTACTGACTGCTTTACATATTGATCCGTCACTGGTTCATTACTGCGTTGTACATGAAAACTTTTATTGACATTTCATAGCTACTCTCATATCCCCTGCATGCATGCTCTAGGGGGCCGGCCGTAGCGCGTGCGCGGACACGATGCGGTGCGCAGGCGCGCGGGAGAGAGTGATGCGCCGCCCCACGCGCACGCCCACACACACACGGTCGTCATGTCGTGTGCCGGTGCCTTCTGGTCTTCGCTATGGGGGAAGAACGTTACTGTAAACGGCGAGACCTACCGTGTCGTGCGAAGGATAGGGGAAGGAGGTAAGTGAGCATGTGTTTTTCAAAAACTAAGTTTTTCTCGTGTGGCAGGGTTCTCTTACGTGGAGTTAGTACACAGACAGGGCCACCATTATGCGATGGTGAGGACTGTGTGTGGTTGAAATCCGCTGTACTGTCTCTCTCTTCTAGAAACACATGCTCCTCCAAGTTGCAGAGCAGAAAACAGCTGTGGAGGCCGAGATCCAAGCCCACTCGATGGTGCACCACCGGAATGTGGTGCAACTGATATGCTCTGAAATTCGAGGCAATGCAGATGGCACTTCTACTGCCTTCCTACTCTTTCCGTACTACCGTGTGAGTAACTCCTCGGCACAGCATAGAGGTGGGGCAAGCATGCTTCTTGCTCAGGGTGGTACTCTGCAAGACCTCATTGACAGAAGTGGGCAGGCCCTCCCTCAGGCAAGGCTGCTGCAGCTCATGGTTTCTGTGTGCAGAGGTCTGCATGCCATGCACCTCAGCTCTCTGGCACACAGGGATGTGAAGGTAGCAATACTGTTCGTGGCATATGGTATTAAACTGAGTCTTCTCAAGCCTGCCAACCTAGTGCTGGCCGACTCCCTTGACGAACTGGTGCTGATGGACTTGGGCAGTGCAGCACGTGCTTCAGTGAATGTGTCCAGCAGGTCAGTCACACATTATTACGTACTTTAACACACTGGTCCATTTCCACAGGCAAGAAGCGCTGGCATTACAGGAGACATGTGCCCAGACCTGCACTGCTCAGTACAGGTAGAGCATTAGTCCCCAGACACCACTCACTCACGAAACCACCCTCCCACAGGGCACCTGAACTATTTGAGGTTCCCTCCTCTGGGACTATTACTGCCTCCTCTGATGTGTGGTCTCTCGGATGTTGCATATATGCTGCTGCATTTGGACACAGTCCTTTTGATGGCTCAGCACTGGCTGCCATGAGTGGAAGGTTGTCTTTCCCAAGAGATCAGTGAGTGTGCCATGCATATATAGGCTGACTCAGAAACTCTAATTTCCCCTCACAGCTCTCATAGCAAGGAGTTGTGTGACTGTATCCAGTGGGTACTAAAGGTTGAACCAAGTCACAGACCATCGGTGGCACAGATACAGGACAAATTGTGTCAAATCTTACAAACTTCATCGTAACAGTCACCTCTACATTTTGACAACAGTCACAGTCCATCATTGTCCATTTCTCTGTTTTTCAAGGGAGGTAGTCTACATGGGAGGAGCAAAACTAGTCTAATAAAACGCAGAGAAAAGACTGGGCCTTACGAATTGTCCACCAGTTCTACAACGGCCATCTTTGCATTGTCTCCAACCCTGTTTGGAATGTGGAGCAGTCGTGTGTAGCCACCAGCTCTGCCTTCATATCGCAGACTCAGTTCACCAAACAGCTTTGGCACCAACGAATGCTCCTGCAACCATCACAATCACAACCATGCATGTTAGGTATATTATATTCCTACCCTCATCCAGCACTCTGCCTCGGCCCTGGAACCTGGCGTGTTTCTCTTTCCTAGTGTGATCATCTGGCACACACGAGAAGCTTGTACTTCAGGAACAGAAATCCTCAGCTTACCTTATCTCCGACACGCCTCAGCTCCTTGGCTTTGGCGAGAGTAGTTACTATTCTTTCATGCTTTATTAGAGCTGTGGCCAGGTTCTTCAGCAGAGCCCGACGATGCACTGTGTCTCTCCCAAGCCGCCTGAACTTCCAGCCGTGCCTCATATCTTGCGCTTACTCTAAGCGCGCCCACGTGCAAGTGTGAGCCGGGAGATGTTGATGTCGGTCTTGTCTAAGCGAGTGGGGAGGTCGTCTGTACGAGTCCCTATAAGCAGCTCGACTAGCAGGAGAGGCAGGTCAAGCGACGTCGTCCAAGGAGAAAGGAAATGTCGGTGAGTTAGTGAAAAAAAACTCCCTCTAGTGCTACACATACCACTGTCCTATTGTAGTTCAGAACGAATTTACAATGTGGGGTTCATAGCCCACATTGATGCTGGTAAAACGACTACCACAGAGAGGATGCTGTACTTTGCAGGTCTCACTTCACGTGTTGGTAGTAGGTCCTCCCTATGAAATGCCAAGTTTGTGTCAAAAACTATATTTCGAAGTCCTCTAGCTAAATACCGGATGTCGCAAAACATGGAAGGGATTGTGTGATGGGGTTGGGGGTGTCAGCGTGCTCAAATCTGTTCATTAACCATGCTTCATGTATGCCATCCCTGTCTTGTCTCCCTTTCTTTTTATACCATCCCTATATGCCTCTTTTTTATATTCACAGGATTTTTAATTTACTTGTACTAAGTACTACTGTACTTAGTGATATTTGCTGGCAATATTTCGCTCTCTTGCCTCGATTTTGTCGGTCGGGGTTCACTATATTACACAACGAACATCGATATATATTTATAAACATCGAATTCGAAGTTAGTTTTGGCACAAACGGCACTTCATACCTCCCTGCCTCGTCCGTGCACTCTATAGTATGTATGTGTCTCCAGATGTTGATAGTGGGAACACGGTTATGGACTACCTTCCTCCAGAGAGGGAGAGGGGCATCACGATATCCAGTGCTGCTATCTCTCTCCCCTGGTCTGGGTGTACCTTGAATTTGATAGACACCCCAGGCCATGCCGACTTCACCTTTGAGGTGGAGAGGACCTTGCCGGTGCTGGATGGTGCAGTTGTCTTACTTGATGCTTCTTCAGGAGTGGAGGTGACAAGGCTGGATCGGTTGACTGGTCAAAAACCATGTGTATGTTCTTTGTTTTAAGGCTCAGACTGTGGCAGTGTGGCGTCAGGCTAAGTCGTGCAAGATACCCTGTGTCGCTTTTGTGAACAAGATGGATAGCTCCCGAGCCAAGTGAGGAGATTTTGAGCCTAATTTCCTTCTACTTGAACCATTATAGTCTGCAGAGCACTGTAGAGTCAATGGAACAGCAGCTAGGAGTACAGCCAGTGCTGACGCAGCTTCCTGTGGGGGATGGGAGGGATTTCCAGGGTGTGGTGGACCTGCTCCATATGCATGCCCTCATGTGGCCACAAGAAACGGAAGGAACCTCTTACTTTCGTGTCCTACTTGAAAATCTTCCTCAAGACACTAAAAAACTAGCTCACCACTACCGAGAGCAGCTACTAGAACAGGTGAGGAATGCTGGACTTGACTTTGCTCTAGGGGACCCCTGTAAGGTGTGTGCAGGTGGCAATGGAGGATGATGAGTTGGCCAGTGTGTTACTGGGCAGTGGCTCTGTGAGCCTTGGTCCGGAGGAGCTTTCTCGGGCTCTACGGAGGAGCTGTGCTTCTGGAGCCATAGTTCCGGTGCTCTGTGGCAGTGCTCTGAGAGGTGTAGCCATCCAACCTCTGATGGATGCTGCCATTAACTACCTCCCACCTGCCAGTAAACTGAGCTCAAGGATGTATGATATTGCATGTGTGATGATAATATGTGTCAGTTTCCCTTCTCCAGTCCAGTGGTGGCTCGTGGACTTTGTGCTTATGCCTTCAAACAAGTGTACGACTCTCACCGAGGCCTACTAGCCTATGTCCGAGTGCTCTCAGGCTCTCTCAAGTCCCACACATCCGTCTACAATCTCTCTACCAAAAGCAGGTTTCTGGACTGCACGCTATCTCTGCATGCAGTCATACGGTGTGGTGTCTTCCAGGGAAAAAGTGACCAGGGTTCTCATGGCACAAGCTGACCGACTACAAGACGTGAAGGAAGCAGGGGAGGGAAGGATTGCAGTGCTTGTGGGGCTCAAAAATGTGAGTTGCTGGCAGTATCATCCAGTTTTGGTCCGGCACCTGCAAACTCATGCAGACCTTTACTGGAGACACTCTAGTGCAGTCAACAGCAGTGGCCAAATCCTTGGAGGAAGAGGGTGTGGTCTCCCTGTTAACTCCACCCACTGTACCTCCACCAGTGTTCCTCTGCACTGTGGAGCCATCGTCTTCAGCCAACCAGAAGAGTAAGTGGACACAATCAACCACGTGCAGACCGTGATGTGGGGTTTGGCAGATTTGGAGGAAGCACTGCTGATCTTGTCGCGAGAGGACCCGAGTCTTCGAGTGACATTTGACTCTGACACTGGTCAGGTAGGCTCCCGTTGTCTCCTCTGACAACACAGCACCAGATGTTCTTCCTTCAGACGGTTTTGTCTGGGATGGGTGAGCTCCATTTGGAGGTAGTTGAGGAGCGACTGAAGAGGGTGTATGGTGTTGAGTGTGAGCTGGGGCCGTTGCAGGTGGCCTACCGAGAGAGTCTGCTGCGGGAGACATTTGCAACTGGTGGGGCTGCTGTGTCTTTAGTAAGCTGGTTCATGATTATTTCCACATTAGCTGCTCTGGACCGAGCCATTGGATCGTCAAAGCACTCTGTGTTTGCAAGAGTAGGGCTGTATCCCCGAGAGCCTGGGAATGGTGTGAGTGTGAGCTTTGGGTCGGAGGTGAAGCTGGAGAAGAGCATGACACAGGTCCTGAGCTCAGCAGTGGAGACTAGTCTCACTCGAGGTGGGCAGTGGACCAACACCCCATCCTTACCCCACCCTCTTCTCCCCCAGGCCCTCTGCTGGGGTTCCCCATGGAAGGTGTCTCTGTGTGTGTGGAGGAGCTGACTGGTGATGGAGTGGCTCCTCTGCCTCTCCTCTCAGCCTGTCTGGCCCAGGCAGTCCAGAAGGTTAGACTGTCCCAAAAGTTTGGATTGTAAAGAATTGTCGGAGCAGGCACTGGAAGTGGCAGAGATTGGGCTGCTAGAGCCACTGACACAACTAGAGGTATGGCAGGGGGTACAAGTGAAAGTGTGTGTGTGTGTGTCTTGTGGTGTGTGCAGGTCGTAGTACCAGAGGAGTTGGTTGGAGTAGTTCTTTCAGATCTGACATCCACGAGAAGGGCTCAGGTGCAGTGTTTGTCTGAGGGTGTGGGTGGTGAGAGAACAGTACTGGCCCAAGTCCCTCTCACAACACTCCTTGTAAGTGGACCAGCACACTCTGCCCAGTATAATTGACAACCCACAGGGCTATGCCAAAGACCTGCGCAGTATGACTAGTGGTTCTGCCAGTTTCACTATGTTGTCTGCTGGTCATCTACAAATGGACAACCACCAACAGAACGCTGTAGTTAAACAGATACGAGGCTATTAACCAGTGTCTATAGCTACTATCCGTTTGAAACTGAAAACTGATTGGAAGACATGAATATCAAAAGAAGTGGAATGAAGTGGTGGGTGTGAACAAACTACTAATATTGAAGATGAAAAATAGTGAGTAAGCTGTTTGGTGGACTGTACAGGAAGTGACTCACAAAACAAAAGAAAAGCTGTGTACAAAAAAGTAATCTGTGTAAAAAAGTAAGAAACAAAAACAGCAATGTGTGTGGTGCCAGTGGAATGGGACAGTCTCAGAATGAGAATGCATTTGGTTGAGATGTGACGCTGGTGTAGACAGTGTTGTGGGCCTCAGTTGTCTGTGGAGAGATCACATGAACCACATATGTCACATGACTGGTACAGAAAGTTCACGTGACTGACCATGGGTGAAGAAAACTCTGCCTCAAAAGGGCCCAGGTTCTCAGGAGGGGAGCCCCAGGCAGACATGTTCTGGTGGTAGGCAATGGGTGACACTGCAGGTCTGCTGCCTGCCTCATACGAGGCAGGGGGGTACTGGAACGCTGCCATGGCTGCCGCTGACTGGGGAGAAATCTGGCCCAGGGAATCAGGGGTGGGCGGAGCTTGGGGGGTCAAAGGTGGGATCTGTACCTGCAGCCCACACTACATCAATACTTTGTTAGTCTCCTTGGAAACAAACCTTTCCCTGAGCCAGGGGTTGTGTGGCGGTCTGAGCCTGCCTGGCAAGAGCCTCTGCTTGAATGGCTTTCTTCTTGTCCTTGCACCTCTTGTTCTGGAACCACACTCGAATGACTCGTGAACTGAGCCCTGTCAGCTCCACCAGGTGCTCCTTTAGGAGGGCGTCTGGTCTGGGGTTACTGGCATACACAGTCCTGAGAGTCTGGAGCTGCTGCTCTGAGAGCACAGTCCTCACACGAGGTCCTTTGTCAGCCACACTGCCCCTCTTCCTGGGGCCTGTTGACACCGCATCTGGGCCAGGGCACCGGCTGTTAGCATTACTTGATTCTGGGAAGAAGAGTGGGAGGGGAGGGGAGGAGAGGGAGGGAACGCAAACTGAGAGTCACTGAAAAAGCATCGCTATCAACCCAAGACCTGAAAACATACACAAATGTAGTCCCCGAGTGCAAACACCACTGACGTACATACCTGGTGCAGTGCAGGTAGAGGGTGGATCAAGAGGCAGAGAGTCAAAGTGTTTGTGGCAGAAGAGCTTTCCTGAGCTGACAGCGTACTGCTCTCCGGGCTGGAGTCGATGCTCACAGGCAGAACACTGGAAGCACTCCAAATGGAACACCTGAACACAAATTGCCTTGTCACACAAACAGCAAAAATGAGGTCGTTATCTGGCGACCTGTGACTTGGCTCGCATGATGAGGTCCGAGGCACCAATGTTACAGTGGCAGAGGGCACACACACACCCAAACAGCCTGTGTGTCAAGACGAAGGAGGGAAGCTGTGAACAAGTCTCAGGTTTGCAAATAGTCTGCTGAGTTTACAGGTACACTAGCAATGAGCCAAGTTGGCAGTAACCATGACAACCAGGCATGTGCATATAGTGCAGTGAGTCAAGGTCTGGAGGGGAAAGAAACGCCAGCAGCTCACCGTATGTAGTCAGTTCGGCAGTAAGGGCGGCCGTCTCTGATGATACAAGTGTCCCTCTCAGTCATTGGGGAATGACACTCACTACACAGGAGACAGGCCACATGCCAGTGGAGGTCAGGGGCCACGTAGAGCCGATAGTCATCATCTATGTTCTGCTGGCATCCATGACACACCTGTGGGCTAACATTCATTGGAGCATCTGTGGAGAAGAGACCTCAGTTAGAGAATGGGTGGGTGGGTAGAGAGGTTCAGGTCATGTGGCTGTAGCACGGCCGGCCCACTGCTCCGCTAACAGGCAACCGTGTCCTCTACACGCCCGTAATGCCGTCGGATACACTAATCACGTTGTCACCTCGGTTCCTACAACACACAATTCCACTGCTGGACTTTCGAGACAGAATTGGATCAACAAAAAGAGCTGCTGAGCTTCGCTGTCTTCCCTCGCGCATGGAAACCATGACTGTGCTTGTAAACACGCCAAAATGACGGGAACTCACCCGCAGACTGCTTGCAATTGGCGTTCTTGTTCTCCATAGAGGTACGGAGCCCGACACAAGTGAAGGCTCTTGAGGTAGGTCCTGGACGCAGCCTTAGACCCTCGTCCAGCAGCAGGAGATGAAGGGAATTCGAAACGGTGTCCGAACTGCCCCGCTTCACCTGTTTTATGCGGACTAGCGCACGCTCGAACCCAATGTAAATGTGCGCATGCGCGTAAAAATTGCCATTATACACAATACAAGAGATTGTGGTTGTCATTGTGAGAAGAAATCAAGAGCTTCTTGCCAGCAGGACTGGGGGAAACGGTAAACGAAATCCAGAAGATTTCGGGAACCTGCACACATAGGGTGAACTGAACCCATTAGTACAGTGCTGACTGTGCATTATACCAGGACTTGTAGGTGGCTTGAGAGTGTGTGAGAGGTGAGAGGAGAGGAAGGAAGCCAGGAGCTGGCAGGAGATCTCCAGACTCAGAATGGCTCTGTTCTCAGGAGACCGGTAGCAAGCACTGATGAGAGTTGGGAACAGCAGGGCACACAGTCTGGAAGTAGGGGGAATTAGACAGTGCGTTCCAGGCCAGGTACTATACTAAGAAGACTGACCCAGGGTTACTGAAATACTCAAATGGAAGAGCACAGAGGACCTGAAGTAGAGTGGGACTGCGGCCTGACTGCAGGAATACCTGGAGACAGAGTACATGCACAGTCCACTGATGAACAGGCTGTGCTAATGGAAGGCGACAGAAGGCAAGAGGCAGCTACACATGGTCACATCACAACAGCTTTTAGTTCTGAAGACCAGCAAGAACTGGTGAACATTGGACTCTTTGTTCCACAAGTGGGCAGTTTGTAAAACACAACTCCAATTTGACCCAAAGAAAAAGGAAGTGTCGAAGTCTTATGAATATGTGTATATACCTGGTTGTCGGGATTGAGAACAGAGAAATAGCCAACTGCTAGGATCAGCTCTTGTAGCAGATCACTGTGACCATGGTATGAACAGCGCCTGGTGTGTTTGTGTGTGCATGTATGGAAAGTGAAACCTACTCTTTGAACTGAAGACAGCAATAGAAAGTGATGATGTCATGAACTCTGTCCTTATGGGATTCCTAACATGCCAGTGGGTAACCCTCACCACATGAGGTAGCTGGAGACATGTCTCAACTCCAGAGACACACCCTCTGCTCCAAGACAACTCTGGTGTGTAGAGACAGAGTTGGTGAGGAGTAGCTGAGAAAAGTGAGCCTTGCCTGAACCATATGTAGGTCGAGGATAGCAAAGTTGTTTATGGCTCTGAGGGAGGCAGTGGAAATGGAGAGTGTGTGAGGAGGGAGGGGGGGAGGGGAGGACGAGTGCCGAGGTGGCCCATCGTGAAGCAGCATGGCGTAGAGCATTCTCAGAAGGCCCACCAGCTCTGTCTCCCGCAGAGCAGACGTCAGAGAAGTTGGGTCATCTTTCTTCTCACTGAAGACATCATCCACCCTGTGGGCAGAGAGGGTAGAACAGAGAGGGGAGGGTAGAACAGAGAGAGGAGAAAGGGCTAAAACCTGGTGTGAAGAGCTGCACTGGCCGCCACTAAAAGATTGACAGCTGAGATGACTAACTGACACTGTGCAGGCTCAGTCAGAGGCCCCAGGACAGTGCCCAATCTCTGGGAGATGGAGCTGATGATTCCAACACTCACCAGGTAGCTGGAGGAAATACACAGGTGCTTAGGATGTGTGCCAAGAGAACAATTGGCAGCCGCCACATCACAGAACAACCGGTCACCTGACAGAGTCCATTAGCTCAGGGAAGATGGAGTGGGGAGGGGGGGAAAGAGAGACAGTGCTGATGATACCAGCTAGCAGGGAGAGGAGAGATGAGCACAGCTCCAGTTGCTCTGGGGATTGCTGGGGCAGCAGGGGAGACAGAAGGTCCACCAGCACAGAGAGCAAGTTAGCAGCGAGCATGTAACCACAGATGTGAGGCTGGCTGGCACAGGCCAACTGCAGCACAGTAACACCAGTCAGCTGTGACCTGCACAGGGGGAGTGTGCACATGTAATCCCTGGGCCTCAGAACCCAAGCATTCAGTGGTCAAATGGAGTTGTTTGGCAGTAGGGCTGCCTGACTGATATGTGGTCTCTGACAGATGAGGTCCGATTAGGAACTGGGCCAACAGCAGCTGCTGCCATGGCAACCCATTAACATTAGGGCAGATTACTTGGTAGGAAGTTTGCTGGCAGTTTCAGTGTAAGCACCCAGGAGAGTGGTCACTGCTGACACTCCCCCGAGTTCTTGGAAACACAGTTGATCATCTTTAGTCTGTAAGAGAGGGAGAGAGCATTTGGAGAGGGAAAACCCAAGACCCAGCTGACCTTGCCACCCAAGATCCTGGCTACATCACTGAGTGTGCGGTCCAACTGCTGCAGCCCAGTCTTGTCCAGGCCTGTCTTCCCCGAGGCTCTCTCCAGCAACCGAGACAGCTCCTTCACACCCCTCTGGAGTCTACAGAGGATAAGACTCCTACCTTTCCCCGGCCACCAGAGTCACAGCTCACCTCAGTCTGTGTTCGGAGTTACACCCACCTCCCACACCCCTCCATTCTCCTTCCCTCTCTCTCCACCTGACCACACACACATAGTTCATGAATTAAATTAACAAACTGACTCAGAAAACAAGCAATGTTTGTGCCTATAAATTTCTCACAGGTACTAATCATGCATACAAATGGTAATGTAATAATAGTACAGTATTGTACCTTCCCCTCTCAACTATTGGGTGTTTACTGGTGGATAAGAACATGCATACTTGATCGTGAAGTCCTCGGTTTGATCCTAGTCTGGGTAGCTTTATATATATATTTTTTATAATGATGTAATAATAAGTGTTTTAGTAGTTTCCTCGCAAAGTTGGGCTCGGCATAAGAGGCTGACCTTGCTGCCATTCTCTGTCTCAGTTTCCTGGTTCTCCTGCGACCAGAACGGAGCTGATCCTGTGCGACTTTTGACTCCAGCTCCCCAGCTGTGTTCTCCTCGTCAAGGGTGATGATGAGAGGGGCATGGTCATCAGGGAGACGAGCTACAGCCTCCTGGTGCCTGCGTCCTCGCTCATGGCTTTGCAGGTACACATCTGACACAATCTGGACGGAGAGAGAGAAAAACACAACTACACTTATATGGGTAACGCGTTGCTCGCTAAGGTAATATTAAAAAATCTGATATGAAACGGAACATGGCCCACAAAATTTCAGAATGCTCATCCAACTCTGAAAGTTCCTCGCTAAGTGTCCCCTGCAGCATAAAACCAACCGGGACACTGCAGAGGGTGCACCACTTGCAGCGAGGGTAGGGGACAACACAGGGAGCCTCTTCACAGGAGGTGTGTCGCGAACCAGCTGCCTGCAGAGAGCTGAGAGTGGGAGCAACAGACGACACTGCCAAGCAAACCTTCTCCTTGATGTGCTCCAACTGCTGGTCATGTCTGCGAGATGACTCGTCTTGCTGGGGGTGTGGTGCAGTCACATGACAGAGTGGTGAGGTCATGTGATTAAGGGTTGAAGTCACATGCCGATACCTTAGTTTGGATCTTCTTCTCTAGTTGGACAGTGGAGAGCTGCAGAGCAGTGTTCCTGGCCTCCAGTCGCCGCTCTCTCTCTCTGTCAAATACGTTCCGTGCCGCTTTCAGTCCGCCAAAAAACAGTTGCCTACCGAGCCTTCTCCTGGGCAGCCTCTTCTCGCACTCGCTCTCTTTCCTGCTTCATCTGCTCAATCTTTGCCACCTGCAGTCCAAGACAAACACTATACATCTCCAGGTCTCTGGCTCTCGGCCGCAGTACCTGGTCTCTTCTTCTCTCATCCAAGTCCCGGAATTTGGCCCTGCGCTCCTCCTCCAGTACGCGTCTTCGCTCCTGCGCAGCCTCTTCCCGTGCCACCACCTCTTCCCTGCGACGAGCCCTCTCCTCTGCCATGTCAGCCAGTCTGGCTTTGTGGTCCTGCCCACCTGCCCTCACAACACATCAACCACAGGACAAGAGGTCTTACCTGGTGCCTCCGCAGGACCTGGATCTTCCTGTTCTGAGCCTCCAGACTGTTGATGAAGGCTATCTCACTCACCTGCCAACAGAGAAAGAGGGAATAGAACCCAACACACACACACACACACCTTGGCATCCTCATCTTGTGCCTTCCTTCTCTTTTCCTGCAGATGACTCTCCCGCAACTGCTCCGCTTTCTGCAGTTTCTCCTCCATCCCTTCCCGCCACGCCCTCGTCTTGGACTCCCTTACCTCTCTGGCCTCCCTCACTTTCTCCTGCTCTGCCTTTGAGCGCAGTTTCTGTTCTTCTACCAGCCGATCTCGGGCTTGCTGGGCTCGTACCTGCCACACCCTCATAGTGTGTTAGTCTCCCGGCCTGGCAGGGACCTCTCACCTGCCTCTCTTCCAGCATCCTCTTGGACTCCTCGATTGGTCTGCATGCAGAGAGATGAACACTAGAAAAGATGGACTATTCCAAACCTCTTCCTGGAGGGAGAGGAGAGGCGCTGATGGAGGGTGATGGCTCTGCCGGGGGACCTCGGAGTGTCCGCCAGAACCACTGGCCCTTCCTCCAGAGGAGGAGACTCACAACGATCAGCCCACGACACTCGGTGACGACCTTCGTCCTCTGTGGAGACACTGCTTTCACTAAGACTCTCCCCAGTCAGACTTACCATTGTACTCCCTCAGTAACTGGTTCCAGCTTCCCTGGAGACCAAATACTGCCTGACATAAACACACACCATTCCCACTCACGTCTGATTCCTCTTCTTCATCTCCTGTATGCAGGTTACTCTCTCCTTCCCCACCTCCTTGCAGCTCATTTCTGCAACTCTCATCTCCTCTGTCTTCACACATAACAGAGTCATTTTCCTTCTCCCTATCCCTGCTCAACTTATCCTCATCCCTTGCCTCCTCTTCTCCCCCCACACCCATTTCCACACTAACAGTCTTTCCCCTCACTCGGTCAGCCCATGTCAGACCAGCCTCGAGATTCCTGACCACACCCCCACTGACCCTCCCTCCAGAGGATGATTTGGATGGAGACAGAGACTTCCGTACCTCCCATGCCACTCCTGGTGGCCTGCACACACAGCAAAAACTCTTACACACCCTCAAAAAAGAGACGTGATATAGGGCAAAAGACAGGGGTTAGGTCACTGGTTATTGGTAAGCAAACAAAGAGGAATAAACGAGTGGTTAGCAGTGTTAGACAGGGAGAAGAGAAACCCACCGATGCTCTGGACATGTCTCGAGCCGTCTTTCCATCTCAATTCTCTCTATGAGGGCAGAGAAATCCTTGTGGCAGGCATCCAGTGTCATCATCACCTCCTGCAGCAAGCACACAGTGAGCCCTCCTTCATGCACCCAACCCCTCACCTGACACTCTATCGCCGAGCCATCCATTTCACATGTTCTGTACAGTTCGTCCACTGCTCTGAACAGGTTGTCAAAGAGATACCTCCAGTAACGAGCCTGCACATCCGCCTTGCTGCTGCTACTACCCTCTTTTACTCCCAGTGCAGAGCCCGAGAACTGCTCTGCAGCAGCACGACACATCCTCTCGCTTCTACTCAGCTTTTCTGCATTTCGAACTGGTCGGCGGCGCGCGCCGAATTTCCTGCGTCGTCCGCGACTACCAGCTGATGTTGAGTTCACAGTTTGCTCTGAATACACAACAGGAACCGACCAGGTCACTAGGTTCCTGGCCGACTTTCCTTCCTTCTTTACGAGCTGCTGAAGTCGCTCAAAAGAGTTCTGAGTCTCCAGCGAAGGACTCTTCGTGCTACGCATGTTTTCCTAATTGATGCGCACCACGCTGTATTCTATTTGACGCTCACCCACGTGTGCTTCACGAACCGAGTTGTGACACAGAAATGAGGCTAAGAGGAGTTGGAGTGTTGCTAAACCGACCTCAGCGACGAGAGTACAGTTATATTCATGTACCTAAGAAGAGACAGCCTCATTTGCTTGGCTTTGGAAGTGACTGGCGGAAATGTTTCGTGGTTCACCCGCACTCACAGACGCAGCGGCCTCTGGAGGACTACAGGTGGCTGACTGGTAGTGTCTTGAAGGAAGGTCTCCCACCCCGCCTGCCTCCTGTGAAGACTGAAGCTGAAGAATTGAATCTGTTCGAAGAGAGACTGGCGGCGGCAGTTAGCGAGCAAGGTCCCAAGGGAAAGAGGGGCGTGGCTAAACTGCGTAATGTTCTCTCCAGTGCTCTTATGGGATTGTGGATGAGTGGAGCTGATCATCTTAGGACGGCTAGTTTGACACATGAACCCAGAGTTGAGAGCTTCTGGCGATGTGATGGAAACAATTTCCTCTGTGTTACAAACCCCCTCTTCATCCTTCACTCCACGCAGCCACTAACCCTGTTCTCAGACCCCATCCACTGCTACGAACCTCTCCACTCCGTGGCGAGCAACCCTCGTCATATTGGACTGTTCCAACGCAGTTTCGATCAGATCACTCCTTTTACTGGCTGCCAAAGGTTTTCACCAACTGGCTTCACACACACAGTTTTTTCTGCCAACCTTCAAACCCGAAATCAGGAGCAGACCGTTGCTCATGGTCTCATGCAGCTGTTCAGCCTCAGCTCGGCTGAATGTGTTCAGAATGGCTACCCTCTGGACACGGACCTTGTCCACCCTCTCTCTCTGCAGGCTGTGGTCGCCTCTGGCTTGGAACTCACTTTCCTTGCTTTCCAACTCAACACTCTGTCTATAAAGAGTTGGGAGAGGGGAAGAAGGAATGTATTGTGGGTCGGCCCTACATTAGAGCTCTTCTCCGAGGGACATGTCAACAGAGAATGCTCTGAGCTTATGTGGCAGTTCCTCATGCATGCTCCAGACAGGAAGAGGCCTGCCTTGTCTGGCTTCGGACTGAAATCAGCTTCTCCTATATAGCTATATATAGTTAACTATGTATCTTTTGTGTGAAGTTGTATATGAAAAGGTGTGCTGTCAGGGTTTCAAAGTGTCATAGTTTGTAGTTATCTGTGAGGCTTTGGTGCAATCTGATGGCTTCCTGCAAGAGTTGGCCTAACTGGTCGTGGCCTTCCCCCGCCTCTTCCAGTTTCCTGCGACAGGCCACTGTCGCCATGTGCAACTTGTCCTCCAGCTCACTTTCTTTCACTCGCAGCTGCCCATTTTCTTCCTCTAGTTCCTGCGGAAGATGAGCATGAATTGGGCAATCTTTGGTGGGAGTATAGAGGACTCACTGATATCCTGGTCTTCGCATCCACCAGCTGAGCGTTAGTGTCCTTGAGTTGTGAGTCTCTCTGGGCCAGGTCACTCTGCCGGGCCTCCAGGTCCAGCTGGACAGCTGTCAACACTTCTTTCAGTTCCTCCATGTCCCTCTTCAGTCCCTCGTGCTCCTCCTTATCCACTGCCCCTTCCCTCCCAGATTCCAGCTCAGAAACCTGCACACACACAGTATATATAGTACGGGCAAGGAAAGTGGATTCTTTGAAAAACCTTTTGCTTGAGTTGAGTATTCTCGTCTTTGTACTGCTGTAGCCTCTCCTTCCACTCAGCCACATGCTGGTTGCTCTCTTTCAGGGCTGCAGTCAGCTTTGCATTGTTGCTTTTCAGAGTTTTCATCTCTCCCTCCCACTTCTTCACATTCTGAGCACTAAAATTGAGAAAGAAAGGTGGCAAGGTGCTCAACACTACCACACACCTCTTACCTGCTGGCCAGAGCTGACTTTAGTTTGTTGTTCTCGTATCTCAGTGTCTCTAGTTGAGTGTCAGCTGAGCCTCCGTTTCTACTCACTGCTGGGGGAGGCTGCAAAAAAGAAAGAGGCAAATCACAAATTGTTTCCTCAGCCCTCTAACCGCAATTTACATGACTGTTTATACATGCACTTTAATAAAAGAAAAAGAAAAAGGTTTAAGGCCTAGATTTGAACACGTAACCCATGGTTCACTTGCAAAACACTTAGGCTCTAGGTCACGCAGCAAAACAAAATTTTCATGTGGGAAACCTATGTATGGGAATGAAAGCATTCATCCCTGTACCTCAGAACTGCTGGCACTTTTCCTGCCATCTCCATTCATCACTACTGCTTCTTCAACTGTAGCAGCATCTGGAGGAGAGCTGGCCATGGCTTGCTCCGGCTTGCTCTCTGCTGATGAGTTGGAAGTCATCTTTTCCATCTCATCAGTCTTCCTTTTCTTCTTCTCAACAACCTTTCTTGCCGCCTCTTTGGCTTTAGAAAACCACTCCACAAACTGAGTCAGAAACAAAGAAGACCCCAGATATTACTTCATTATGCTCTACCCATTCATATACCTGCTGCAGGTCTTTCTCAGAAGAGAACCCCAGACCATAGACAGTGTTTGCTCTGTGATCAGACCACTGGCCAAACTTGGGACTGGTCTTGGTGAAGTTCATGTTGGCTGTGATGGTGCTGTTTATCAAGGCCTGGAGGGACACACGTCATCAATAATAATATGTGCTAATTCTTGCAAACGTTCAGTTTCAAAGAAGCCTTTCTTCCTTGCTAAAATAGCAGCCAGTGTTACTGTGTTTTGCCACCTCATCCACCAACTGCCACCTGCTCTGTACCTCAAACTGTGTATATAGCTAGTTAGGTGTAAGTGGGGCTGCAGGCGAAGCTACTGAATGCCAATGTTTGGACCATCACTATGCCTACACTCCCACTAAATTGTGTCTTCTGCACATCTTCAGCAGCCCAAAAGGCCTGGCTAGACACACAACAATCCATTCCACCTCCACAATATCGTAGCTCGCACGACTCACACTGACCAAGCTATCTACCACAGCTATTGCTGTATACCTTGCTGTTCTCTATGGCGATTATTCTGTACGTTTTCCTGTTGGGATCGTGGTAGTAGGCCACGCGAATTGAAGCGGTAGACGAAGGCAGCCATCGCTTCTTGGTCTGCTGGTCGATCTGGAACACATGTGCCTTCACTGAGAAGGCCAACTCCTCCCTAGGTGGAAGACGAGGTTGAATAGACAGGAAAAGGATCGGTATACCACCAGATCATGCAACACTACATCCGGGAAAAATATGCTAACATCTAGGTATATACCTACCCCATTCTTTTTTCTCTCTGGGTCGGACTGCTTCTCGGTCAGGGGCTGAGCTACTTTTGAGCTTGTATATACACACCAACAAGCCACACCCCGCTTTCTGCAATGCTATATTTAGCGCACGTCGCCGCTCGCTGATGAGGCGGCACACAATTTCAATTTCGTCACGACCGTTCTAAATATAGCAACCACCACGCCAAAACTGCCAACGCCACAGAGACGTCCCAGTCTTAGTGCGGTGCGGAGATGGCTGCGGGCAGTCTCCTGCCGTTGTTCCACCAGAGACCCGCTGAACCGATGGTGGAGCGCCCCACTGAACCAGACGACGTCTTGGCTGAGCTACTGGGAGGGGCTGGGGTCAGACCTCGCTCCTTTGAACGGAGACTGAACTGTAGCCATGTCTTTGTTTCTGCAGGACGATTTACTAGCTTCTCTACTTGAGCCAGGGTCTACCTACTTCAATGAGATATCCAGCCCACCGCTTCCCACTACCTTCGCTTCTTCTCACACTGATCTTTCCTATGACACTTCTTTCACCCACGATGCCTTTATCAGTGCAGATGAAAACAGAACTAACACTCCACAGAGCTACTCTTCTGGCAGTCCTGTAGATATTGTGGAAAATTCCCCTGGCAGTACTAGTCCTGGTGATGCAATGATGATGTCATCCAATGTGATGCCTAATGATGAACTGGGTATCCTGCTGGGGAGCATTACTAGTGTCAGCTCAGGAGATAGTTCTGCAGATGTTCGGATCAATGTTGGTGAGTGTCTGGTCATGAGGGAAGTGGGCTCTTTATTTCTGTTTCTCCCACAGACATGGGACTAACTGGTAGAGGAGTGGAGGTAGCTGGGCAGTCTTCCTCTGGAAGAAAGGCTCACACCCTTGTCCTGACAGAGGAGGAGAAGAGACTGCTGAGTGCAGAAGGAGTAGATCTACCAACAGACATGCCTCTCACAAAGGTCAGATCCCCTCCCCACCTTCATCTCCCGCTTCACTTCCGCCTTGCCCGACAGACTGAGCAGAAACATTTGAAGGGAGTTCGTCGTAAGATAAAGAACAAGTTGTCGGCCCAGGAGAGTCGGAGGAAGAAGAAGGAGTATGTGGAGGGGCTGGAGGAAAGGGTGGACACCTGCACCCACACCAACACCCAGCTGAGACAGAGGGTCAAGACTCTGGAGGGTCAGAACAAGACTCTGCTCCAGCAGCTGCAGAGACTCCAGGCTGTGGTGGCGGGGCTCTGCCCCAGCAAACTGCAGGCCGGCTCTCTGCTCATGGTTCTCAGTCTCTCCTTCACTCTTCTCATCTGGCCCCGCCCAACAACCACACCCACTTCCTCGTATTCTGTCAGTGGTATGTTTGAACTCAAGAGTGATTTTTTTACTAACGACCCCTGGTCTCCACAGTACATTCTCGCAGTCTCCTGTTCATGGAAACTGATGATTTTGGAAACCTGATAGACCCAGAGTCAGGAGCCGTAGTCTCAGAGCAGGGAGGCCTCTCCCCGAAACCCCCTTATCCCTGGACACACCAGACCCCTGCCTTCCTTCACCCCAACACCCACACCGAACGCTACACATTTCGTGAATTGTGACAATGTGTATTACTCTCTACAAAATAAATCTCATTGTCTCTAAAACTGTTGTTCTACTGGACTGGAGGTAGTTGTATGACAGGTCCAGAATAGGGCTCTCTCTCCACTGCCTCAGGCACCCAGACCTTGTCTCTCTGGAGGATGCGCGAGTACACCACCTCAGAGTAGGGTTTGCGGGGAATGTAGCGTCCACTGCCTCGAACTACCTCCACCTATATATACTCATAGGGAAAAGAATAATAGTGAGGGTAAGAGGATTGAGGGAGGGGAAACACACCTTCCCATGATCGACTACAACTCTGCCTTGACTGATGACCAGCAGTGGAATTCCATGGCACTCCAGTCCTTCAAATATGTTGAAGTCAACATTCTACAGCCACACATTAGTATAAGAACAGAGACAAGTGTCGCCGGGATGGGGCCTCACATGATGATGGGTCTTTGCAGAGATGGTGCGAGTAGCCTCGGGGTCCCAGACCACAATGTCAGCATCTGAACCTTCTGCAATCACTCCCTACATGCAGGTTATGAGCACGATAAGGGGGAATGTAGTGGGAGGTCATGCAAACCTTCTGTGGGTATATGTTGAAGACTCTGGCAGCAGTGGTGCTCGTTACAGCCACATAACGACAGGGGTCCATCAGCCCTGCATGCTATATGGTGGACGTACATACCTGAATTTCCCATCTTTCTAGTTTTCCACTCACCACTCCTTTCTCCCAGATGACTGACATACGGTCCTCCACACCTGTACATTATCAAACATATACAGTAGGGTTCTTTCTACCCTAAAAATGCCATCCGCTGTATGTTTGCACTAATGAATATAGTGCAATTCACAAGAGAACATCACAAACATACCATTGACTCCATTGGGTATCTTCCTGAAGTCAGAGGCTCCAAGAGCTTTCTGGTCTGCATTGAATGTACAGTTGTCAGTTCCAGTCAGGTCTAGGTCCCCACTGGATGAGAGGGAAATTCATAGTACATAGCTAATGACAGGGGCAGACCCACTTGGCGAGGAGTGTCATGAGGTAGCGAGGGGTGCTGGGATCAGGTCTCAGTGGAGGTCCCATCACATAGCCCGCTGCGTGTCTCCAACACTTGTGCCAGTAGTTGGTTCCGTCGGTACCCAGGCAGGCAGCAATCGGCTCTCCAAACACCACGTGACCTGTGAGGTAAGAATCCACCCACTGAACATGAAGAATGCCACTCACTACCTTTCTCTTTGCCCCTCATGACAGCTTGAGCTGCACTCTTACTCATGACATGCACAATGTAGATGGGGCAGTTGACCTGGTCACACAGAGACACACACTAACTCAGCCAGTAGACAGAGAAACACAGACCTGGCTGGCAATAGTGATGGCTCTGGCAGTCGCCTCTCCCTCAACTTCCTCAGGTCGACACATCTCGTGACCCTCAGGTCCCGTGATTCCAAGTTTTATCATCTTCTCTGATTGCTGTGGTAGACACAAGAGTCCTGGAGAGGGTGTTGCTATGGCTACCGGAGAGACTAACAGCTGCAATGAGATCTCCATTCTCAGCATGGACCTGTGCCAGAGCACCCAGCTCCTTGCATCTCATGAAGGCCTTCATCAGCTGCAGTCACACACACATACACACTGGGTAAGGTGAGTGGTGAGTGGAGAGAGAAGCTAGGGAATTGCCTCATCGTCCCGCAGCATAAAGAGGTCTTTGTAGGCCAGAAACATCTTGAAGGAGTTCACACCTGCACAGACCTCACACTAGTCACGGAGCATTGTTTCATTGTAGTTCACCTTTGTCGGAAACAAGAGTGGCCATATCTTGGTAGACCTCCTCCCCCCACCAAGTCACTCCCACGTGGAAGGAGTAGTCGCAGCAGACCTTAGGGTCGGCCCAGCCTCGCCACTGCTCATACATCTTCAGCAGGGACTGGTTCTTGCCTCCCAGAACAAAGTCAACTGAGCCACGAGAACAAGGTCACTGGAATTATAACAAGGAGAGGGACAGCTCACTAATCATGGTGGTTCCTCCTGCCAGAGCAGCTCTGGTGCCATGGTAGAAGTCGTCAGCAGCAGTGGTGCCAAAGAATGGGAGCTGCATGTGAGTATGGGTGTCTATCCCTCCTGCAAATGGTGGGTATTCGATTGCAGTTTTTCAACACAAGTCCACCTGCAAACCTGGCATGACTAGTTTCCCTGTGGCGTCCACCACTTTAGCATCGCTGGATACACCTTCCAGGTCGCAGCCCACCTTCCTGGAGAGGCACATATTTCCCCACCAGCAGGGCACAGGGCGGGGCGTGCAGACCTGATAATGCCGTCTTCACAGTAGACATCTGCTCTGAACTTTCGGTCTGCATTCACCACAGTCCCTCCCTTGATCAGGAGACGCCTAGGACCCTCACTCATGTCTGCTAACTGCAGCCAAGCCGGTGTGCAGAATCGATCAATTTTGTTTGCACATGCGCAGATCAGTGATGTGCGTTAATTAGAACAAACGGGCCCAGAAGTGTCCGCGAGTCCATGTGGCGAAGTGAAGTAAGAATCTCTCTTGATCTTGTAGTCTGAATGATTTTTACTGTCGTAAATAGCAGCAAGTTACCTCTGTATCTTGTATTTATGTGTAGGAGTGAGCCAAGATGGGAAGATATTCGCGGGAGCCTGAGAATGCGGCAAAATGTGAGTGCATCTGTCCAGTATGTTGTTTGGAGTGAAAGTGCGTGTCTGCAGCCTGTAAAGCCCGGGGTTTCGACCTCCGAGTTCACTTCAAGAACACGCGGGAAACGGCACAAGCCATCAAGGGAATGCACCTGCGGAAGGCCATCAGCTACCTCGATGACGTGGAAAAGAAGAAGCAGATAGTTCCATTCAGACGGTACAATGGGGGAGTAGGCAGGAAGGCCCAGGTTTGTGTGACAACTGTAGCTAGCATTGCTGATCAGTGACTGTAATTCTCCAGGCCAAGAACTGGAAAGCTGCTGGTTCCCAGGGAAGATGGCCAATCAAAAGTGCTGCCATCTTGCTTCAGCTACTGAAGAATGCAGAGAGCAATGCAGAAGTGAAGATGCTGAACACCGACAGTTTGGTGGTGGATCACGTACAAGTGAACCGAGCTGCGAAGATGAGGAGAAGAACATACAGAGCTCATGGGAGAATAAACCGTTAGCGACACTGGTGGGTGTGGTCTGTGATGTAATGGTGTACTCTCTCTCTCTAGCGTACATGAGTAGTCCGTGTCATGTGGAGATGATTCTGGTTGAGAAAGATGAGGAGGTCCGTAAACCAGACGAAGATGCTCAGACCAGGAAGAAGGTGTCTCAGAAGAAACTCAAGAGGCAAAAGATGAAGGCTGCCATGAGTGGTGGTGTAGACTGACGACTTTTCTGTCCTTAGCATCATACCAAGGCTGTGTGTGTATTATGGTGAATTTTCCGATCCAAAGCAAAACGTGTTAACAGTGCGCATGCGCAAGTGTGGTGTGCACGTGCACCCTCGTGTATTGATCGGAGTTAGTATAGTAGATCGACAAATGGCGAGCGGTGTGTGTTGGTCTGTTCTGCTGGTTTTACTGTTGGCGGTAGCGGACAAAGCTCGTGCCCAGGACAGCGATGTCATAGAATTAGATTCGGCGAATTTCGACGACGAGATAGCTGACCGAGACATCGTATTGGTCGAGTTCTACGCTCCATGGTAAGTTATTATTTGCTCCAACTCTCATTCTCGTCTCCTTATCGTATCAGGTGTGGCCACTGCAAGAGACTGGCCCCGGAGTACGAGGCGGCTGCTACTGAGCTGACTCTGGAGGACCAGCCAATTCCCCTTGGTAAGGTCGACTGCCCCGCCAACTCGGACCTCTGCGGCCGTTTCGGAGTGACAGGCTACCCAACACTCAAGATATTCCGTGGAGGAGAGTTCAGTGCCGACTACGCAGGACCACGGACCTCTGGTGGGTTTCCCTGTGACTGTAGGTTTGTGATGATATCAATGGCTCTGTAGATGGCATCGTTAGCTACATGAAGAAACAGGGAGGCCCTAGTTCCAGAGGTAAGACTGTGTGACTGCTACACCAGCCTCAGTACTTCCTCTCTCTCTCTCTCTGACTGAAGAGTTTAAAGATGTGGATGGACTGAAGGATTTTCTGAAGCACTCTGAACACAGCATCGTCGGTTTCTTCACAGACTCCTCAGGGAAACTGGCCAAAACCTTCAAGACTCTGGCAGATGGTCTCAGAGAGTCCTTCAGATTTGCCCACTCCACCTCTGAGGCTGTCCTCGCAGAGTTTGGCTACACCGAGTAAGTTTCGTATGCAGGTAGAGGTCAAAGATTGTTAGCTCAGCTCCACCCCTCCAGTCACGTGGTGATATTCCAGCCTCCACAGCTCCACACTAAACTGGAGGAGAATGTGGTGGTCTATGATGGTGCAGAAAGCTTGCTGATCTCAAATCATTTGTCAAGACCAGATTGTGAGTACTTTTACCACCAGCTATGGTTGTGTGTAGTTTGTCTCTCCACAGCATGGGCCTGGCTGGTGTACGTAATCAGGACAACAGACAATTCTTTGATGCTCAGAGTCCCTTGGCTGTTGTCTACTACGACGTTAACTACGAACACAATCCTAAAGGTGATTAGTATAGCAGTGCAGGTCACGAAACTCTCTCTCTTCCCTTCTGTGTACAAACAGGCAGTAACTACTGGAGGAACAGGTATCTACAGTCTATACCAGTGTTAGCATCTGTTGGTAGTGTCAGAATGACTTCAACTACAGGGTCATCAAGGTTGCCAAGGATTTTGTGGGAGAGGTTAACTTTGCTGTTTCCAGTAAGGCAGCAATGGGAGGCGAGCTGCAGCAGTTTGGGATTGGGCCTGACCAGGAGGTCGGGGTGGGTGTTTTTGACAGTCAGGGTCGCAAGTATGCCATGACTGAGAAGTTTAGGTGTGTTCAGAGAGAGGAAACTGCCAAGGAATTTCATCTTGTCTTTCTCTCTCTCCTCGTGTGCAGTGTGGACAGTCTGCGAGAGTTCATCACCCAGTTCCTGGCTGGAGAAGTTGAACCTTACATAAAGTCTGAGCCGCTCCCTGACAATAGTGGCCCTGTCACTGTAAGCCACACCCACCAACTGTGGGTAGTGTGAACCGTTCACTGATCTCCTGACAGGTCCTTGTCGGGAAGAACTTTGATGAGGTGGTCAACGATGATTCCAAGGATGTCCTGATAGAGTTCTATGCTCCGTGGTGTGGGCACTGCAAGGCCCTTGCTCCCAAGTATGATGAACTAGGGAAGAAGGTTAGTGAGTGTAGCTTGTTGCCCATCCGTCAGATGACTTACCTCTTCAGTTTGAGAATGACCCCAACATTGTGATAGCCAAGATGGATGCCACAGCCAATGACTACCCATCAACATACGAGGTCCGAGGGTGAGCGCTGGATTTCTTATCCATTCTGCTTGGCCATTGGGCCTTCCTCATTAGATATCCAACCATCTACTGGGCTCCAGCTGGGAAGAAAGACTCACCTGAGAAGTATGAGGTAAGTCTACACTCCACTGTTTACATTGTCCACTGCCACCTCTACTTCAGGGAGGTCGCGAGGTTGCAGATTTCGTCGATTTCCTGAAGCGGAAAGCCACCAATCCAGTGGTGATATCTGGAGAAGATGAGGAGGTGGGGGAGAAGGGGGAAAAGAAGAAGAAGAGCAAGGACAAGCAAGAGTTATAATAGGCGGCGAACAATTAGGTTTAGTGAATCATGTTGCAAAGCGCTGCTCAGCGGCCATTTCTGTGCTGTTAGTTCTTCTAATTTACCGAATTTCAAATTTTTTTGCCCGCTGGTTCTCCGTCTGGACCTCGCTCGTTTTTTTGCGCGAGCGAGAGCCAGGAGAGAGTGGAGTGAATGTGGCTAAAGATAGTGTACTGACTGTGTGTCCTGTCATGAACTCCAGTTAGGAACGACGTAAAAGAGAAGACGTATTTCAAACTCGCGCCATGGCTACGCGGAGAACGGGTATGTCCCCGACTTGCACGTTCGAAGAGGTTTAGTCACCCTTGTGACATGCAGGAAGACATGTTCAGCGGACGGGAGAGACAGAGGAAGAGACGAGCGAGGGAGCAACAGGATGGGGACCTCCGGGGGGAAAGGACCCCGACGCCCCCGACAAAGATGCCGCTGGTTATGACGAGGAAGGAGGTGACACCAAAGCCATGAAGCTGACACTAATGGAAGAGGTTCTGCTGCTCGGACTCAAGGACAGAGAGGTGAGTGGTGTGGGGTGTGTCGAGTGTGGATGGCAATGAGAGGTGACTGGTATGCACCCGCAGGGCTACACCTCATTCTGGAATGACTGCATATCCTCGGGGCTGCGAGGGTGCATGTTGGTAGAGCTGGCCCTCAGAGGACGTATTGAGCTGGAGAAGACTGGCATGAGGAGGAGAGGGCTTCTCTCAAGAAAGGTCATCTGTAAAAACGCCACTCCGACTGGCGACGTTCTGTTGGATGAAGCTCTGAAACACATCAAGGAGACTAGTCCCCCCGACAACGTGCAGAGCTGGATAGAACTCCTGAGTGGTGAGTGTATATAGTTCTGAGTGTGTGAGGGGAGGCAGGGTGGTCTTGCTGCAGGAGAGACATGGAACCCTCTGAACCTCCGCTACCAGATCCGCAATGTGAGAGAGAGGATCGCCAAGAACCTGGCGGAGAAGGGGGTCCTCACGACAGAGAAACAGAACTTTGTGCTGTTTGATATGACAACGCATCCTCTCACAGACACCACTGCCAAACAGCGGCTGGTGAAACGTGTGCAGGAGTCTGTTCTGTCTCGCTGGGTCAATGAATCAAACCGCATGGACCGCAGAACTCTGGCTCTTATTGTGCTGGCCCATGCCTCCGACGTCCTGGAGAATGCATTTGCATCGCTGCAGGACGAGGAGTATGACCTTGCAATGAAGAGGGTCCGGGAACTGCTGGACGCTGATCCTGACGTGGAGGCACAGAAACCAGGCGCCAGTGACATCATTTGGGCCGTAGCTTCGGCATTCTTGAAGTAGACTCTATTTAGAGCCCACTTTCCATACACATTCTTGTCCTCTCTGTAAAAGTTGTACCACACCTGTTACTATGGTAACACGTGCTCTGCCAGCAGCAGGGTACACGTTGGAATACAACTGTTTTTGTTTATTCATAAAAATGATGATGCTATTGTGAAAGGTGTGCTAGACGAGCATTTTCCCGGCAGCAGCAATTCCAAACTCGAGGACCTTCCATGCGGTGATGGGATCGTATTGTGACTGGTCCCGACACAGAGCCCAAACATAGTACACATTCTCCAGTAGCTCCTCCTGTACACAGCATTAGTGTACCACAAACACTGATAGGTACAGGGGAAAGTCAGACCTGTGTATCGCTGCCAGCTCTGGTCTTGAGGGTGAGCTGCTGAGCCTGGAAACTCAGGACCAAGACAGGCCCTGGGTCCAACACCTTTGCCATCAATATCTGGGGCCACAGCAACTAGCAGAGGCTAAGTCGAGGGAAGAGAGAGAGACTTACGTCAGTGTCCCGGACCTCCAGAATCCTGGAGTCAATGGTCACTCCAGGCTCTGCTCTCTGGTTTACCACTGCTGCTATCACACTGTAGGCCTGCATACACATCAACAGTCCAGAGCCACTGTACATCATAACAACTCACTGCCTCGTGACACCAATCTTTCAGAGCTTCGAGGTCTCCACGAATGTATGCCTGAGAGACTAGATCACATGACTATCACATGATACCGAATGCCACACCCACCTCCAGAACAGTGGGAATGATCTCAAAACGACAGCGCTCGATGAACTTTTCCTTGTCAAAGCTTCGATCGATTTTCTTGATCTCAGCGAGAGCGAGGGCCATGTCAGATTGGTTCATGACACTGCCAAAGGCATCTCCGACTCGGTCAGTGACTGCTCTGCTCCCTCGGACCACCACATGGTCACTTTCATCATATCTCATCCTTAGTGAGTACAGTACTGGGGGTGCATTAGTAATAATGGCAGGGGTCAGGGGGAAGATGAAGTAACTCACAGTTGGAAATTGGGTTTTCTTCTCTCAGTTTCTGCCAACGTTGTCGCCAGTTGGACTGCTGCGTTACTGTCACCCCCTTTGTGTCACTAAACCAACAGACAATCCATTCACAGTCTCCAGTATACGGACACGAGGACTCACTCATTGGGTTGAATGAAGTCCTCATCTCTGGCAGCTGATGAGGCATGACCTGCACTCATCTCTGCCCTAGTCTGGATACGTTCTATAAACCAAGTGGACATAAATCACTGAAATAATATACACCATATCTATAATATTATGGAGGGTCAAGAGTATTAACTCTATTTGGCTAGTGTTACTGGATCTTATATACCCCCTCACCTGGTGGTTTGTAGGGAGCAGAATGTTTGATGATGTCATCGAGCAATTCTTCCTTGACAACGGTGGCTCCTTTCTGCACGGCCTGGCCCACATCAGTCTTCACTAGCTCCTCTGCCTGGTCTGCCACCTTTTCTGCTGTCTTCGTAGCAATGTGACTACCTCTTCTTCCAAGCTCACTTCCACTCACTCCTGACACTGTCTGGAGAGGAGGAAAAGTGGAGATTCCTCCAAACTAGTAGGAGGTAATACCTTGCTCAGGCCTTCTCTGGTCTTCCCCCAACTGTTTCGGACCAACTCCCACCCTTTCCTCCCTCCCTCCCTGGCCTTCTCCCACCCCTCCTCTGCTCCCTCTTTCCAACGCTGCAGGACATAGGAACGCTGCATTCGCTCCCTCTCCTCGCGAAGCCCCTTCAGGCTCTCCTGCATATCCTTGTTCCTCTGCAGCCCCTGCTGCAAGTTGCTCAGGAAGTTCTCAACAAAGCCTATCCTCCTCTTATTCTTCCCCGACCTTTCCTCTCCACCCTCCTCCCCTCCACTGCTCCATCTTACGCACACTCGTCTCTATGAACAATATTCAAGGCTCGTACACGATACATACATGACTGGAGAGTCGCTATACCGGTATATACTGTCTCCTGAGAATACTCATCCTTGCTATGGACGACATCTTCACTTTGTTGCACGTCTTGCACCCTCACGTGGCCGAAGGTCGAGGTTCAATATCATAACCGCTCACTTTATCGTGCGCTAAAATGGAATTGTATCCATGACAACCGGCAAACAATATATGCGGGCCGGAGAGATTATGACTTCGGCGGCCGCTGTGGCGAGCTCTGTAGAGGTGGGACTGGAGGCTTCAGATAAGAGGAAGATGAAAAAGAAGAAGTAGGTCGTTACTCGCGCTCTCTATAATTATACCGCAAGGGCCTCAAACTCACTATAAAGTGCTGGTTTCCTTTGTTCTGCAGATCTCTCCTCATTAACCTAACACACTGCAGATATGACAGTGGTAATAATCTGCAACAGTAGCTGTGGCTACGTATGTTTGATGACCTGTTCCTCTCTGATGTCTCTGAGCAGTTCGTAGAGTGGCCAGACGCTGTGGTCTCCTACCAACGACTGGTGATTCAGATGACTGGACTGTGTTCTGGATGGACACCTCTGTTCTGATGGAGAGAGCCATGGAGATGAAGAGATATCAGGTCAGCTGCAGGATTGTGTATCTACACCAATTACTGGTCCTATTTTCATGAGCAGAAGATCAACCATTTCCCAGGGATGGGCGAAATCTGTCGCAAAGACCTTCTCGGCAGGAACCTCTCTAGAATGAAGAAACTGTTTCCCAAAGAATACAACATTTTCCCCCAGACCTGGGTCATGCCTGCAGAGTAAGACAAATAGGAACTCAGTGACTGATAGTTTCTGGCCTCATTCCCCAGCTACAGTGACTTTCAGACCTTTTGCCGACTCAAGAAACACAAAACCTTCATCTCAAAACCAGAGGCCAGCTGTCAGGGCAGGGGAATCTCCATTTTCAAGAACCCGAAGGTGAGTAATGAGACTTACACCACAATGCAATATTGAAACCTCATCCTGGTGTCCAGAGCATCAAACCAGGGGAGCACTGTGTGGTACAGCAGTACATATCAAGAGTAAGTCACATCTGTTGTGAGTATTAGCGGTATACAGTAATGCTGGTCTTCTCTGTAGCCATTTCTCATTGATGATTTCAAGTTTGATCTGAGAGTGTATGTGCTGGTGACCTCCTGTGATCCACTGCGGGTCTACATCTATAGAGATGGTCTGGGAAGGTTTGCCACCATTCCTTACAGAGAACCGACTCACCACAATCTGGTAGGACATGACACACTCTGAACAGGCCTTAACAACTTGTGGGCTCTGCAGGAAGAGGCCTGCCTGCATCTCACCAACTACTCCATCAACAAGAACAGCCAGGACTTCATCAGGGACGATGTCTGCGGCAGCAAACGCAGACTCTCAACTGTCAACCAGTGGTTCTCTGACAACGACTACGACACAGGCAAAATCTGGGCCACAGTTGACGACGTGATCATCAAGACACTGGTGGCAGCTCATCCTGTTCTGAGACACAACTACAGATCATGCTTTCCTTCTCACACTCACGGCTCTGCCTGCTTCGAAATCCTTGGCTTTGACATTCTGTTGGACCGTAAACTAAAGGCCTGGCTTCTTGAAGTAAGGTGCATATTGTACCAGTGACACTATCAGCTAGCACTCACCTCTGGGCCACAGGTAAACCACTCTCCTAGTTTCCACACCGACTCTCCACTGGACAAGGAGGTGAAGGAAGGTCTTCTGAGTGACACGTTCCACTTGCTGGACCTGCGGGCCACTGACAGACGGCGCTGTATGGAGGAGGACAAGAAGAGGGTTCAGCAGAGACTCCTCACTAGACACAGGACAAAGGAGGAGAAGTGAGACCAGTTGTCTAGTCTCGTCCTCTCTCTAACTGACTCCTCTCACCAACAGCTGCAGGGAAGAAGAGGAGAGAGTAAGAAGTGTGCTCCGATCACAGGCCTATGAGGAGAGGCACATGGGAAGGTTTCGAAGGATCTACCCTGTGAGAGAGAGGGAGGACGACACTTACTGCAGGTTCTTTGAGCAGACCAGCTCCCTGTGTGCTGAGACTGCAGCCTCAAAGGCCAGAATGGAACTGGCCAGACTACAGGTAACTGATGTTGGCTCATACTGTTGCACATATAATGTGCATATGTGACCCGCTACGAGATATCGAACGATACCAAACCCCCAGATGTCCCATTTCTCATAACCGGTCACATAATATGTATCATAATACAGAGGCAGGAGATTGAGGAAAAGGCAAAGGAAGAGGAGAGAAGGAAAACTACACTGGGAGGAAGAGGAGAGAGGAGAGAGAAGGGAGAGGAGATGGGAGAGGTGCAGGTGGAGGAGCAGAGCAGAGTCAGAGTGGCTGCCAGGAGAAGAGTTCCCTTCAGACTGACCAGCAGCAAGAAGACAGAGCAAACTGCTGGGGCAGGGGAGAGCAGGAAGACCGAGCAACCAGCCACAGCAGAGGAGACTCGGGAGACATTGGAGTATGAGGTGATTGATGAAGAGGAAGAGAGGGAGAGATTGGCTGGGCTACAAGTCAGAGAGCGACTGGTCCGGAACCTTGATCTTCCTCAGACTCTCTCCTTCCTTCTGGCTTCCCCACGATCTCCTCCTCCCCTCCCCACCTCCACATTACCACTTCCCAGAAGACACAGCTCCACTCATCACTGTTCTCACATCACACAGTCAACTCCACAACCTCTCCTCTCTCTGCACTCCAAACCTTTCGTCACCAAGTCTGGGTCAGTAACTTTCTCCTCAGTTGAAACTTTAATGTATGTCTCTTCTGCAGTCCTCCATTTCGCTGTTGGCAGAGTTCTCTGGATCCTCTGGAAGCATTTGGTCTGGTGGTGACAGCTGCTCCTGTCACTAGCAGGCACCCTCCCACTCACAGACCCTAGCATAGAATTCACTTTTGATCATCATTTTTGTGCCATTGTTTATGGGTTTACGTGCCACCAGTCAATTCGCTCGTAGAATGTTAGTAGCTAATAGTGAAAGAAAATAGTGTGACAAGTGCATAACAGTCTATACTGTCTAGCTCTCGGGCTGGGTCCCTAGCAACTGTTCTTCTTTTTCTCTGAGCTGTCTCTCCAGTCCCTGGGCCTCCAGCACAACTTCTAGTCGTCTCTCCTCTCTTCTTGTCCTCTCCAGAACAGCGCTTCTCCTCTCCAGCTCCCTGCCAGTGTAAAGAGCTCCCATGACACAGTGTGTGCACCCCTGTCCACCTTACCTGTCCAGCAACCCAATTCTCTGCTGCAGTTTGAAGTTGAGGTAGAGAGAAGCCAGCACTTCATGGTTGACCTCGTCCACTGAGCTTCCCTCCTCTCTGGCTCTCTTTATGTCGCCGAACACGCTCACGTGAGCCGGGACGGTAAACACGTTAGAACTGCAGAACTGGATGAATTTGTGGAACCATTTCTCGTCCAGAGAGCGGCTGTAGGATGCCAGGAGCTGGTCGCAGCCGTCCTTCACCTCCCGCTGTCTCTCTGGCTCGGGGAATTCGGCCAGCAGTGCGTCTCTGAGGGCACCGACTGCTCCCAGGAACTCATTGTAACCAACTGCGTAAATCTCTTCGTACAGACGGTTGGGATGGAAGCCGAAATGCTGCCAAGTAACCAGCTCGTCCATCCACAGCAGTCTCTCGGTGCGCTTCGAGCTCCACCCTCGTAAAGACCCGCCCACTAATCGTGATGTTCTAATTTAGCGAAATACCAACAGGGAGAAATTTGCAAATCCATAGACGAGAGGGAATAGTTGTGAAACTTTTGGCGGTGTGCTCGCTCAGGAGAGAGACACAGACCCTCCCTCGCTCGCTGCTTAGCGCCAATCCAGTGACCTATGTCCAAGAAAACGCTCCGAGCAGAGCTAGCCATCCTAGAGAAACACTTTCCGCAAGATGAGGGCAGTTTCCAGATAGTCCGCGCCAACCCGGAGGAGTTGGTGTGCTGTTTTGTGGACTCAGCCGGCCACAAGTACACCATCCAGTGCAGTATATCAGTGAGTGGCCGCCAGCGAAACTCTGTGTGTGTGAATATAGTATACTCTCCCCCCGCAGCCTAGCTACCCCGTGGTTCTGCCCGTCTGGTACACGGAAGCTAGCGAGTCGTTCATCATTTCACTAGTAGAGGAACTGAATGTTTCAGACGGAGCCAGCTCTGGAGCTAGTCACCCGGTATGCTTCCCCTCCTCCCACTCTCCTGGCCTGTCATGTCATCAATAATAATCTGCCTCCACAGCTGCTGGCGAAGGTGCAACTGGTGTGTAAGAGACTTTGCACTGTTCTCAACACACCAGTTCCCAAGGTGATAGCCGAGCTATTCAGTCTCGCCTCTTCCATGGAGGTATACCGGTATACCTCGCCCTCCTTTCCTACCACTCTCACTCTGTCTCTCATTGCAGGTGGATGAAAGTGACTCGGATGAAATGCAGCATGACTTTGGTTCAGGAGAGGTGTGTGCGTGTTCTCGTGATCTGTATGTACTTCGACTCTCTTTTTCCCTGGCAGGAAGACGAGGGTGAGGAGGGGGGAGATGAAGAGGAGGAAGAGGAAGATTACGGTGATGACGAGATGTTTGTTGAGGACTTGGACCTACAACAGAGGTATGTATGGTACACTAACATGCCCACACTCTCTGACCACCTCTCTCTCTCTGCTGTAGTGATCAGGAGGACATTGGAGGTGACTCAGGAATCACAGACGAGCACAAGGCTATTCTGGAGAAGGTTCGACTCAACACGAGACAGGACTACCTGCAGGGGGCCACGTCAGGTTCAGTCAGAGCAACTGACCGTCTCATGAGGGAACTCCAGGATATCTACCGCTCCAAGAACTTCAAGGATGGTGAGACGGGATGGAAATCTGATTGGTCGGATATTATGTCGTTTGTTCTCCCCCTTTCAGGACTGTACACAGTGGAGCTCATAGATGACTGTCTGTACAGCTGGAACATCAAACTGTTCAGGTTATTGCAGACACAAGATGTCGAGAAACAGAATGAGCATTGTTTGAGTTTGCATTTTCGTGCCACCAGTTTATGCACTAGTAGAGTGTTAGTGTCTCTAGTGTTCCACTCAGGGTTGATTCAGACAGCCCGCTCATGGAGGATATCAAGAAACTGAAGGAGACCGATGGACAGGACCACATCCTACTCCATGTCGTGTTTGATGACAAGTTTCCATACAGTCCTCCGTTCATAAGAGTGGTGAAGCCGGTGCTCTCCGGGGGCTATGTTCTGGCAGGTGGGGCCATCTGCATGGAGCTCCTGACACCGCAGGTAATTGGACAGACTGCTACAGCTGCTGATTGGATACTTGGCTGTGTTTCAGGGCTGGAGCAGTGCATACACACTGGAGGCAGTGGTGATGCAGATCAGCGCCACCCTGGTGAAGGGAAAGGCAAGGATAGCCTTCACCCAGACCAAGGTAAGACGTTCTCTCTCTCTCTCACCTCTGTCTGTATGTAACTCTTCCTCTGCACAGGGAGAGTCCTACACACTGTCTAAGGCTCAACATGCATACAAGTCACTGGTCAAGATCCATGAAAAGAGTGGTGAGTGATTGATAATGATATGCCCTCCCTCCCTCCTCGTTGAATGTCGTGGGGGGAAGATGCAAGTTTGGGGCAAGATAGGGGGAAAGATAAAGTTCTGTTCTCCCCTCAGGTTGGTTTACCCCTCCCAAGGAAGAGGGCTAAGCTCCACCCACTCTCAAATGATCAACTCTCCTCTTCACCTCATCTCAGATCAAGTTTTGTATTTTTCTTTTGATTTCCGTTCACCTGTCAATTGAAAGCGCTATTATATATTATTATTCTTTCCTTACGTTATCTGCTGCACAATATGTTGTGTCTATGATCAATTTTTGTTCAACAAACATTCTCTCGTTAACTAAACATTGTACAATTGTACAAGTCTTTCAGTTTGGTGGCGAATAATCAACTGACAGCAACGAACAGCTTCCTCGACA
>CASHTH010001246.1:0-22257 GCA_030341885.1 Geodia barretti | reverse complement strand
GTCTCGAGGGATATTTCTCATTTTTAAGGACCTAACGATCATTTCAGGGGAAAAGTAGGATTCGTCCTCCTCTTAAGTGTTGATATAGTCTTCCCAAAGTGTAATTTTTAGCAGCTGTAGAAAAATCAGCTACAATGGGCATTGCTCTCGAGCTTCCTCGCTTTCCGAAGCACAACAGTTCCTCACTCATTACACGGTCTCTCTATAGGCATTGCTCCCTTGGCTTCCTTGCTTCTGTAGTGTGATTTGGGCTTGATTCATTGTAGAGCTTGAGCTTCAGCTGGTTGTAGTTGGTGGCTCGGGATCCATCACGGAAGAGGCGGACAACAATAGCGAAACAAGTGCATAGCAAACCGAAAGCATGCATGGAAAATTATGAGTGCATGCAGGTGTGGTATGACGTACAATTATGTGTCATATTTTAACGTATGAATGGTGTGTACGACAGAAAAATACCCAGTCAGTACAACGGAAAAATTCCCAGTCGGTTGGCTCGCTTCCGCTCTCCAACAACTGATACAAATCATACTCACATTTCCAGTTAGCAAGTAATCCTGCCTAGGTGGGATTTTTTGAGCACTAAAAACTCTTTTTGGGGGGACAATAACAAGTTTTAGTTGAAGACAGGATGTCTGGCACAGCTGGGCTATGTTATCACACAAGTTGTAGACTTTGACAATGTAATGGCGGTGTGGGTGTGAAATCTCCTTGCCCTTATATTATAGTGATGGAGATCAAGAGAAAAAGTAGATGGAGAAGGCAACAGTTTGAGCCATGGTCATCATAATTATAACACTGGAAAGATACAATCCGCAAAACACTCATAATAGTTAAAGGGAGACTAATATTTAATCTCTAGATGCATGTGCTCCAAATGACACAACAAAAGAGACTTTCACCTTTAGATGGAGGTTTCACCTTCCAATTTGCTTTTAAATGCAGTTAGACCCGAAATGGACACCAAATTTTGCAAGCGAAGCGAGCAGTTCGATTTTTCACTTGTTTCACGCCTATATAAAATCGCATATAACATTACAGTATGTATAAAATCGCATATAACATTACAGTATGTGGCAGTTCCATACATTATTGATATAGAAAAATTTGGCATTCATACGACTAGGTAGGGTCCCTTCCCGTCACTAATTATATGGTTTTTGGGACATAATATTTGACATTGCCATACACAAACAGGAAACGTACTTTTGGCACTGGTCACCATGCATATGGAGATATTTTATTGCACAGTGCATTGATATGTATTGCTTCTTGGCTACAACTCTGGGTACACATTTTTATAGGAATACATACGTAGCTCAGAGAGGGAGTACCTCATACACATGCGCATCGGCTCTGTACGTATATAACTGAGCACACTGACTGAACCTGTGCAGTGTAGGCCTGAGTCATGGCTGGAGAATAGGTACCCAGAGACTATGCAGAGTGATGAGTGCTCATCTGGTCCTGATAAGAGCAGGAATTGTCTTTTGTTATCAGTAGAGCCTGAGAACTCAAGACTACGTCTTTCTCAACTTATTCGTGAAAGACTATATAATTCCTATGGAAGTGTCGTACAATATCTTAATTTGTCTGAGTTGAAAATTAGACTAGTAAAAACAAGGCTACTTTCCCCACTAGAAGCACACAACCGCATCACTGATGCTGAGAAACTTATTGCAAGAGTGGAAGAGATAGGCTTGTTAGCTTATTTCAATTTCTACCAGTGTGTAACCAAGGAGACAAACCACCTTGGCCATAGATATGTTCAGGCCGTACTTGAGAACAAGGAATACGCATCTAATCTGGAAGTGGAGCATTCGGTGACACTTAAAGACAAGCTCCTTCGTAATTTGCAACAATTAACATCATGTGATTTGCAAGCTCTGCTAAACCACATGTACAGCAAGAATCTTCTCACCTGTACGGAATGGGATAAGCTACAGAGTCAAGTGCACGGGGCAACCAATGACCTACTAATTCACATAGCTGCTGTTCTGGACTCAAAAGGACCTCTTGCTCACAGTATATTTGCTGAGTGTCTCCACAGTGTTGATTCTGAGGCATACAAACTGGTCTTTGAGGAAGGTCAGCCACACGACTCACTTGAAGAACTAACACTAGATATGGCAGTTGTCCGTGTTTCAAGGCAGTTCCCTTCAAAGCTAAAACTACATGGCTGTTTGAAGGGAAGCAGATACAATACAATCATGAAGATGTTCCAGGAGTGCCACCACAAGAGTCAGTGGGTCAAGCTCGAATTGGAAGTGGAGAAATTGATGAGACCTGGCACCCCAAAAGAATTTCAGGTTGTTTCTCTTCTTGAAAGTGCTGTAAGTTGGGCGTTTCGAAGAAGGGAGAAGGAAGCAGTGGATTCAGTAGCTCAAGCAAGGGAACTTGCTGCCCAACTTGATGGAGATAATTCCACTATTCTCAGTGGCAGGTGTGAGTACATCTTGTCTCGGCTGTACAGATACCTCCAGCAGTATGATAAGGCACATGAACACATACTCAAATCTACACACTTCCTACATATGGTGGAGGAAGGCGAGGACACGGCATTTCTACATTTCTGCAATGCTTGCATTCAAATCGAGACACTGACTGACCATCCTACACAGAAACAACTTCGCTCCGTGAATATGTCCTACGAGCATGCCATTGACCATGCCCGGGCTCAGGACTCTGGACTTGATCTTGTTGCACTGCATTCCTTTATTAGGCTAGCACAGATGTATCTTGGGTCAACCCACTACAGGCCTGGCTCACAGAGGGAGGAATGGAGTATTTCCAAAGCCAGCAGCTGTCTGAAAGCAGTCAAACAGTACTCTATGTCACCCCGATCTCAGTGCCACTATCTGCTCATGGAGTCTGACCTGAAGCGCTGTCAATGGGACATTCCACAGGCTAGACTGGCAGCACAAACAGCATTGGAGCTGGCTCATACCTACAGCTTTACTACAGAGAATGCTGTGGCAGAGAAAAGAATTGACTCCCTGCAACATGTAATTGTGTGATGCTATTGGTATCACCCTCATAATGAGCAAGATATTGGTAGTCCAGCATATTTTTAGTAAAACCAAAAATTACAATTAATGTTAATTATGGAGGTTGGTACGTATTGTGACCCACACAACCAGTTTATGTGTAACATTTGCTGCTTTGCTGAGAAAGTAATTCCATGGCACACTGCATGAAATATGTAAGTACGTACATGGAGGAAAAATCTGGCCTAACGTTTATTTTGTGGACACCTTAGTGCTTTTGATCAGTGCTGTCTGTATGATCAATTGGCGTGCGTGTCGACGACATGTGCCCTGGTGTTATAATTAGTGCCTCATTGCATGACTTCTATAATTGTTTACATCAGCACGCCTTGCGTCCATCCAACTTTCAGTTACCATATTTTATGCCACCACATGCAAAAAGCTTACCAACCCGTAACACCAATGGGTTTAGTGCAACTGTTGCTTCCGTTTTTAATGGTCGTCAAAAGTTATGGCATGAAAATAAAGTAAACAAATGGATCAGTACTAACTTTTTCAGGCGGTATCGGAAGGTTATACGTACGATAGAGGGTAAGTGGCATGTCCCGCAAAACGCTAGCTATCTACTGGTATGGCTAGCCCATGACAGACTCTATTGTGTACAGCCGCCCTATCAATTTGCGTTATTGACCCACGCATGTGTATGGTTGTGTTTCAATTCGTACTTGGCATGTTGCATTTTAGTACTATAAGTGAAGAGTTCTTGCATGCCTTTGTCATATGTGTTGTAATGTGTGGTGGCGTGTGCTACGTGCATAGAGCACTACAATATTTACCCCAGGTCAGTTTCAAGTGCTGCGCACTGGACCCAATCAGTCGGCAATCAAGCTAAAGAATGTTGCTCAGCCACAGTACTACCTTGCTGTTATTGGAGGCTACCTTGTTGGATACGTAAGGATAGGTCCATATGTTCAAGGTTCCAAAATTGTGTTGTCAAAAGAATAACGAAAGCACTAAGTACAAACCCTCGGCGCAATAGGCACACACATCACCATTGCAAAACACTACACATGTTCTGGCCGCTAATTTATTGGCTGGGCTACACTGTAGCTGACCGTGGCTTCCCGCTAAGATTCAGGTTAGCTACACCAGTAGGTAGCGTTTTAGGCATTACCGGACTTGATATCCATCCTCTGTTGTAACTACTGATGCCTTCATGATATGCCACAATCAGGTAAACCATAATGGGAAGTTCACTTATTTTTCACACCATAACCTCTGAACAAAGTACATTTTACGCAAGTCGCCAGTTTTTATATCAAGCCAATGTAGCCCTGAATCTGTTGGTATAGCCAACTTGTTGCGCGCTTCAGCAGAAACGGAGGTAACAGACAAAATGACAAACCAAGCACTGTAACCTTTGCTATGCATGCATGCTGAGGGTTAGTCAGACTGTGCTATGGTCTGGCAGTCTAAATCGCGTTTTCTTGAATTCAGTCTTTGTGCGGCAATAAACAAACATAATAGTTTATGGGGATGGGCCATTACAGATTGTACCACGCCGTTTTTTCCTCGGCATGGGTACAAGGCTAGACCAGATCATTTTTATTACATCTCTAATGCCCATTACTTGGGGGTGTTTCTGTTTCCAACAGGGTCAAGGTGGAGTGGATTGTGACTTTTACCCAACGGTGGCTCTAGATCAACATGTCATCCTGGAGAGCTGCATGAACCCAGGCTCACATGTGGGGGTCTTGCCCTCTGGCCAGCTTACTGCCCCCGCCCAGACACCAAAACAGACTGATGCAGCACATTTCAAGATTAAATACATTGTAAGCTCACACATTTTACAGCATGTGGGTTACTTGTACACCTACGTAGCCTGTTTGGGGCAGTGACAGTTAGCCCCACATACACAGTAATCAGTTCTAAAGCGGTGCTACGTATATAGTTGAGGAAGATGAGCTTTAGTTGTAATATTGCTAATAACATTTATACGTATGTATATGATCTTGGGGGGCTTATTGCTTATATAGCAAAAGGGTGAACACTTAGGTTTGCATTTTCACTGGTTTTAGTTGTAGTCTTTTTATCCATTATAGATTCTGCCAACTTTCTTAGGAGCTTAATCACATGTTATTAGTCTGATTTTCAGTCCTACAACACGTACATCTTAAAACTACAAGACACATTTTTATTTCTATTTTTGTTTTAGGGTACAGTCAAGTGTTGAAAACAACAGTTGGTCTGTGAACAGTACAGCAAGGGAAGCACACACTGTAAATTCTCCAGAATGTCAAACATTTGTGTTTTGTATGTGTGCTTCCTTTTTTTAATACGTAGCTATTGATTGTTTTATACCAGTAAAGTTTTGCTGTTTGAATGTGCGTGTAACGTGTGTTTGTGTGTGTGTGTGTGTGCGAGTGCAAGGATAAGCATCAATGTGTAGATATCCACATGCAAAGGTCACTAGATCAGGCATTACTCACATCCTCAGTGACCATTAGTATAATATACTGGCAGAATATCACTATATTTAAGTTTCTTGTCACGTGCAACCCGATGCCACATGAATCGTGCAAGAATTCCAATTAGCACGCACATTGAATGTCAACCCGACATCAACTCTAGAGTTTTTTGCCAATGAGCTATTTGGTGATACAGCTGAAAATTGGGTTGAAGATAGATGGGGGAGTTATGCAAAGAGTCTAGGTGAGGTTCAATACGTTGAGCATACATAGCTCTCCGTGACGCGTGCTCTGGGTGTCACGGAGCTTGGAGTTTTCTTCGCAATAACTTGCCCGAGTGTACAATACTTACGGTTTACATCTAATCGGCTGCAATACACAAGTGTCATAATACGTAAGTGGTTAATTGAATTGTAAGTGTGTTGCGTACAACAAGTATACAAATGTGGTATGTTGCTACGCTTGTGACCATGAGCAAGAGATGAAGAACACTCAAAACTCCTGTGTTGAGCTAGACTCACTGTCCCAGCCACTCTCCATTTGAGGAGGCTCGAAGTTATTCTGTTTATCATATTCCCAGTCCTTTCCTCCAGACAGTATTTGGTTTGTCTCAAAAAGATTATCCATTTTCTTCTTTTCTTGGGCAAGAGTTTGTTCAGAAACTTTGTTGAGATCTTGCTCATTGGTTCCGCTAGCCTCAGAGTAATTGTCTGCTGTGGATACTTATATGATAGGTTTGCAGCCACTAGCAAGTATAATACATCAAATCACACATGTGTCCATTTGTTTTCTCTGGTGATTACAGATAATTATGGTGTGTATTTTCTTGTGTACATTGCAGTATGAACACCAAATAGCCTTATTTCCAGACACGTATGTTTTAGGGTCAAAATTCCGTGTGGCAGAGTCCCCGGCAAAAATTTTTCTATTAGGGCAACAGCCTATACAAGATTAGCTAAAACTGGCACCATTACCAGAACATAATGCTATAAAAGATGTGACCTAATATAATATACCTGTGACAATGTCTGGAAGAGGTAGACTGGAGCTGTGAGGTTGTTGTTCTGTTTCACTTCCTTGCATACTTCCTCCTCCATCAACTGTGCTGACTTCTTTGAAGCTATTGAAAACCACAGTTTGACATTTTCAAGCTATTCGTTTAAATTCCTTATCAACTCTAACACTCATGATACTGAAGCTAAACACATACCCTGACACATGGGGCACTCATCAACACACACAAAAACCAGTTATCACATGTCGCATAAAGAGCAAACCTAAGACTGCTTGGGCTGCTGAAATCATCACTGTAGTTTGTCTCGGTAAAAAAGGCAGGTGCAAGGCTCGGGGCACTCCTTTCTTTACTACGATGGTCGGTGCTGTCTTGTGGTGCAGTAACGTCCTGCTTATATAAGCTACTACGTTTCTCAACCAATGGGCCAAGTAAGTCATCCAGTGCCATATGAGGCACATCTTCCCTGTTTCCCACTACTTGTTTTGGGACCAGTGGTGGGAGATCTAGAAGCAATGCTCCAGTTTGAGACGGAGTATACACTGGAGGAAGTGTTAATGCAGCAATCTCCTGTGTTTCTGCTCTAACTTCACCAGTACTGGTTGCAAGAAGCTGTAGCGTTGGTGGTTCATCAGTCTTGTTCTTTTCTCTATCATAACGGAGATCACAATAACATACACAGAAACCCACACACACTGAAAAGGTAGTTACCCGGATTTTTCAGTCTGGTGTTGAGTTTCAATATCTGCACAGCCATCTTTCACTTTTTGCAACAATGAATGTAGCTGTTTTGTTGAAGAGCAGATTTTACACCAATAAAGAGGTATCGTGAGTGAGAACCCAGGACTAAGCTCATGGGAGATTTTGGAGGGAACAGCTCAATTTTTAGAGATAAGCAGAGTTGCATACAGAAATACCTTTACTGGAATTGTTTGGGGGTGGCAAACAAAGGATGATGTTGTATTACAAGAGTATCACTGAGAGTGTACGTTCATACTAAGTGTAGATTTTGCTCTTGCTTTTCTACTCTCTGTGAATGGCAGCAGCCCTATCTAGTTACAGTACACACCATCAGTATCTCACAGGTTTTCAGGCTTACCTAGGCTTTTGCAGTGTAATGATAGCATTAGCATCAGTTGGCAGAGATAAAACGAAAAGAGTGCAAGGCTATGAGGAATTTGATATTTTGCAAGTATAGAGAATGAACTCTTGTGTGCCTGTTAAGGCACTTTTCCCTTAATCGATGCCTATACTTTCATTTTACTCCAGAGCAGTTGAAGGATCCTAATGAAAACCCAGTAATGGAATTATAGTTTATTGTCTTGAAATCCCTGTGTAGATTTATCTGGACACCATCACTGTTCAGACACGATCCTATAGCCACATACAGTGGAGTCTCATTATAATGAATTGCTGGGGACCTACAGACTTTGTTCACAGTAAGGGAATTTGTTATAAGTGTGGCTAAAATACAGTGTTATATAGGGCTAGGCTCCGAGGGTGTGTTTGTAGTATCCAGAATTTCATTACTAAGGGTGTTCTTTAATGACACTCCACTGTGTAGCTATGTCTAGTTTATCAAGTGCAGTAAAGTGTCTGCTGCTGCGAGCCCTCAAAACATATTTTCGACCCCAGTATAGTCGGATCAAGGCACACATTTCTTGCACCCAGGACAACTCATGAAATCTTGATGTTATGTTGGGGAGCTTTCTATTATGCGAGATTGCGTGCAGCTAAGGAATCTGCTCACAATGATGTGTTTAATAAATCATGAAATCATCATTGAGGCATTTGCAAAGCAGTGCACAGAAATAAACACATCAAACATTGCATAACACTCAAGCATCATTGGCTGAAGGGTGGAACACAAACCTGCTTCAATGGAATTGCTCTGAAGAATTCTGCATGGCGAGGATGATTCCGTAATTCATTCGCAAACTCTTCCATACTGCAGTGAGGGGCATGGAAAATAATTGACCATACTAATCTAACTAGTTAGCCAACAGCACTCACTTGGTGCTTGTGCTGATACCACGAAGTGGCATAGAACGTCGTCGTTTCTTTCCTACACGAAAAATTTGATGCACAAAGCTAAAGATTAGGATAGTAGCTCACCTAAACCAGGGTCCACATACAGGAGAACTAGTGTAGGAGGTTTAAACCGGAGGGCACAACGTTTTGGCAAAATTTCCGCTGTAGACATCTTTGCCTCCTTGCAGCTGTGAGCGAACATAAACGGGGTGGGGCTTTTGCACGCACGCACGTGCCCCGCCCCTCGCCTGACCTAAATATGGAGCGGTTTGGAGAAGGTTCCAAGAAGAGAAAAAGGCGTGACTCTGGGATAAAACCAGGGAGGAATAAGCAACCTAGACTTGAGGTTGTAGGTAAGCTTACGAGTGCCCTGAACTGGGCTTGGGAAGTTTCCACTAGCACTGAAGGCCCAGCTTACTAGGGCTGCTAGCTAATAAGCCCAAGTTTCGTGCAGAACCAGTATAAAGAGGCAGATTTTGAAAAACGTATGATAAATTTCCTGCTGACGATCCTCTTGACATGACTTAATGTCACAGTCCAACTGAGAAGCTGTCATGTATGCCCATGCATAAATAGGTTTAGTTTAGAATCTTGAGGCTTGTTATTAGTTATCGAATGCGTACTATGCCATAAGAATAACTGGTAGGTTACGAGCTATAAACAATGGAAAATGCTGACCAGCAGGTTTCGTGACTAGTCGATAAAATGAAGAACCAACCTATGAAGTGTTACGCATCAAAATAATCATCAGCTCGGCACAATTTTGGTGGTAGAGTATGGGAGCTCTACTGTTGATTGACTGTGACCAGATGGTGCATGTTTAACTCTTTTGGTCTCTCAATAGCTGTGGAGCCATCCCTGTCACTGTTACCTGACAATGTTGTCCTGAAGATTATGTCATTTCTTGATGTACCCTCAATGATGTCCCTAGCCAGAATAAACCGTCGCTTCTACCTCCTACACTCTGATGAGTACATTTGGAGTGATGTCGATCTTAGTACTGTGCCAAAGTTGGATGTACAACGAATGAAGAAGTTTATTAGAGAGAAGCTGCATCCTGCATTGTGGAGACTGACCCTGCGGTCTAATGCAATAGAATGTCAGAGAAGGCCCAAGATGCGCCCTATTATAACAGGTGCTGCTTTGGATGAGCTATTCAAAAAGTGCCCAAATATTCAAACCATCACACTTGACAATGTTGATTTATCACAGGTATGTATGACCCAAGATTACATTCTTTTGTCAAACAGTATCGTATGTATGTGTCCCAGGTTTATCGTTTTCACTATCCTTACGTTGCTGGCTTAACCTCTCTCAGTTGCCTCCTGAGTGTCTGCTGTGGTCTAGTAGTCGTATGGAGAGAATCACGTTCTCACGTTGTGTGGCTCCTTTCAAATGGCTTGAAAAGGCCAAACCGCATTGGCCAAATCTGAAGCACCTCTACCTGCCCTACACCACCAAGACTTCTGACCATGACCTCCAGTACCTAGCTTCTCTGAGAGCTAGTGTACATCCACCTGCTCCTACTCTGATGTAAGGGGTTTCCTCTTTTACCTACATACTTCATTTTCCCCTCTTATTTCCTCCCAGTCATTTGAGTCTGACAAACTGCTATCGTATAGGGAAAGCTGGAATACAGTCCATTTGTGACTCATTTCCAAATTTAGTGATGTTGGATGTATCAGACTGCAGTGGCTTAACTCCCGAATGCTTACTTCTCATAGCGGAGCACATGATCAAGCTGAAGGAACTCAACATATCCAACAGTGTGGCCATGGATTCCTTGGAGAGTGCAGATACTTTGCTCTCGAAACTACGAGCCAATTGCACTCACTTACAACAGCTAACTTTGTCTCCAGGACAGCTATACTTTCATGATGATAGATGCTCAGAAATTAATATGGTCAGATTAAATCAACTTCGATTCAAAGTTGTATTTGTGTAAATTGCATTATTGTTGGTGTGAGTGAAAATTCCCTGCATTCGCTATATAAGCTAACCACTGTAGTTAACCCTCGGAACGCATGCGCAGCCAAGCCCTCGCAGTGCATGCACGCCGAGGGTTAGCTACATGATAAATTTCTACGTGTTCCTAGAAGAACGTACAGAAACATTTACCTTCTTCTCTTGAGAGTGGAACATGCTGGTGTTTATTACACATACAATGTGAGAAATCTTCAGTTCTGGGCTGTATATAGCTAGAACTGTGTTCTGTGACTGAACTTCCCCTATAAGGGCACAGTAATCATTAAAAAAGACCTACATGTACTTGACACCAGGGACTAAATTTTTCATGCAAAAAGAAACCCAAACATTAGGCAACGAATCTCTCTCAGGGATTCTTTCCCAAGCCAGCAGTGATTGTGTAAAATCACAGCAAATCTTCATTTAGGCTGTTCATATTCCTGAACGTTACTAATTCAACCACCACACCAACCACAATACAAATTCTAGTGAACCCTTGTCTACAAAAACATTCAGCACGTTAACCCTAGCAACTCCCTGATGTACGTATGACATCATTGCCAACCAATAAAACCATCTGCATTGAGTATAATTGAAGGTTCACTACAGGCTAGACCACTAACGCAATTTCCCGCACATTCTTGTAGATAATTACTGAGTTTTCTACCTTGGATCATGTTGGCTACTATATGTGGCTTCATAGGTTTTTGAATGTAACTTTTAACAACTTTAAAAAAATTGAGTGTAGCTTTAACTTTTAAGTGTAGCTTTAATAACCTATTCGAGTGTAGCTTTAATGTTAGAGTGTAGCAAGGTTTCACGTGCAGTTTTTTTGCAGACAATCACCTTCCAGTATGTGGTTGCTGTGGGTAGCAACCAAACATAATAATTATTATGTCATACTATATCTCTATGCTGATGTCTGATGGAGTGGTTCGAAGAGGAGGATTTGATGGAGGAGAGTCCATTTGTGTGGAATTCAGGGCTGGATAACGCATATGGATAAACTTTGCACAGATATTGGAATCCATGACAGGTCGTGCAAGAGCATTTTTATTTCTTCGTAAACAATTTTGTTTACATGTAAACAACAACAAATAGCCCCAGGCAATACATTATGATAGAGACAAATAAAGTGTTCTAACTCGGTAAAGCTAATACCCAGAGTGATAAAACTTTGTACACACATGCAACCCATCATTAATATCAAAATGTAAACATTACAAGTTTGTAAACAACAACAAACAACCTCATTCAATAAAAACTTGTAAACGGTGTTTGTGCCTATAACATGCTTATGGTTGGTCCTCTAACAATGAAACTTGGTACACTGATGTACCATGATGAGAGTTCATCAAAACATAAATTACAAGTTTGTAAACAGCAACAAACAGCCTCAGGCAATAAAACTTGTAAATGGTGTTTGTGCCTCTAACTTGCTTATTGTGGGTCCTCTAACAATGTAACTTGGTACACTGATGTACCATGATAAGAGTTCATCGAAACAGAAATTACAAGCTTGTAAACAACAATAAACAGCCTCAGGCAATAAAAACTTATATATGGTGTTTGTGCCTATAAATTACTTGTGGTTGGTCCTCTAACAATGAAAACTTGGTACACTGATTCACCATGATGAAGAGAGTAAACAACAACAAACAGCCTCAGGCAAAGAATACTTTAAATGGTGTCAGTGCCTATAATTTGCTTATGGTGCACTGATGTAACGTGAATGACGACAAAACGTCTGAGGGGATAGCTTAAGGCCACTAATGTTACTTTTTTTATTGGCTTATGCCCAAATATATCCCATTTGTATTGCACACCATGCATGTAAATGCAGTTAAAAAAAGGAAAGGAGGCAAGTAAATAAAAAATTCTTCGAATTAAAAAAGTTTGGAATATAGGGATGCCATAAAAAGCAAGGAGACAAGACAGGGATGCCTCGTGCATGTGATGCAGTAGTACAATGGATGATATACTTACTTTGAACTGACATCGCTTGCGGGATTTTGTGTAGAAAGCAGCATTGTAAAACTGGTTAGTTGACCGAACATTGAAGTCATAGGCTATAAAATGCAGTTACTATTTGAAACTGAGGACCTGTAGGAGAGGGCATTTGCTACCAGTCTTATGTGCATAGGAAACGAGTCATAGCTGCACATCATACGATAGAGATCACTCGTTATTTGTGAATAGGCTTGTGTGGAGTAAAATTAACACGAGCAAGGAATGTCAGTTTCAAGATGTAACCATGTTGTACTACTACATGACATGCACTAGGTCATCCCTGTCTTGTCTCCTTGCTTTTTATGGCATCCAAACTTTTTTAATTCGAAGAATTTTTTATTTACTTGTAGTATAGTTGCCGTGAAGGCACTGAAAGGCAACATTACGTTTTAATTGCTGACATTTGTGCAGTTACTGTGTAATACGTTGCTACTCATTAAAATGCTATAATAGGCTTAATTTGTCAACTTTTCACAATAGCGCATCTTGCAAAAAAATAAAGTCTTACGGCACAGATCAACTACTCAGTTACACTGAGTCATAGCATTTTATAATAATGTTTCCTTGTTTCTCTAGCTTGGTGCAGGAGTCTTCAGTTCAAGTGATCACCACCTACTTGTGGAGGAGAGTCAGACCATGGCTAGATTTGACTATATACCCCAATGTCATGAAACTCCTGGGAGTGACAATCAGTGGGAACACATGGCTCAAGGCATTCTTCTGTCTTATCTGAGAAAACACAGAGCTGAGCTGACCATAAAAATGCAGATACGTCCAACATGGTATATTTTATATATAATTATTGTAGTGGATCATTACACCCATTAGCTACTATTGTCCTCCCAGGCTGCCGTGTAAAAAGTCACTCATCAGGTAAGCCATTGCCAATTAGCCCCAAAAGGAAAACTGGAGGACATGACATGGGCCATAGCTCTAGCTCCAACTACACTTAAGTATCCACGTAGCAATACCTCTCTCACGATGTCTTAGCTAACAACAGCCTGATGACTTTAGTCCCAGTCTATTCAGTTCTGCCTCACTTCATGCGGAATAGGCGGAATATTAGAGCGGGAAATGTGAAAAAATCGTCCACTCCCCTGCACCAGACATTAGTGGGCCGACCAACTAACTCATGATCATTACTCAACAGGTCTTGATTTCAATCCCTAACAGGTTTTTCACTTTATTACAGAGGGCTTCTCTTTTGCTCATGTTTTCTTATCCAGATTGAAGCAACAAGCATTAAGCTTCTTTTGCACAAGGAATGGAGTACTTGGTGCAGAGGAAGTTTGTCCATAGTAATCTTGCAACCAGAAACTGCATGTACGGGAGTACGAGAATACAACTTGATAAGGATGTAACCTCATTCTTTCCTGTAGGATTGATGCACAGAATTTGATAAAGGTTGCTGACTTTCGTTGCTCGGAGGAGATTTATGCTAGAAATGACTGTAGGCAAGAGGCAGCATCAAACAAGGAAGGACAGGCTGCTGTGAAACTACCAGTGAAATGGAGAGCCTGCATGATAGAGTGTTCTCCGAGAAAACTGATGTGGTGTGTGTGGTCATTTGTCAAGAACTCATAGCACACCATTCCATCCATGCACCCACAGTGGTCCTTTGGAGTGACTTCCTGGGAGGTGTTCTCTTTGGGGAAGAACCCCTACCCTGGAGTGGACCATTTTTCTCTCATCAGATATCTTGAGAGTGGAGAGAGACTAGACAAGCCTCTATTATGAGGCCTGTTCTCAGGAGATGTGAGAATTGCTCATACTGTGTCATAAACCTTAACTGATACTCATTTTTAGCTATGGGATGATGAAAGAGTGTTGGGATGTAGAGCCGTACAAACGACCAACTTTCTCTCAACTGGTCGCTGAAATCTCCACTAGACGGAAAGGAATGTCTGGATACTTGAAACTCACTAGGTAATCTATAAGCTACACCAAAGACCCACGCACAATGCACCAAAATTGTAATCGTTTCTGTTATACTATTGACATAATCAAACATCTATGCTTGAAAAAGCTAATTTCATCATCACCAAATACTGAACAACTTACTGTGAAAGGTCATTCTTGCAAACCAACATTATGCCTTAATCAGAAAATGAATACCAAAGTTGCCGTTAGCCATCTGTGCACATTCAGGGTCTCACAGGTGAGAGCCGAGATTGACCGACTTAGTGACACCTTTTCAGACTTCATGTCCGACACGAGAGATGAAATGTGCACGAGAGAAACAGTGGTTTCTTAACAAGCTTCATGATAGTCTTTTAGTTGCCCAAAACATGTCAAGGTTTTCATAAATGCCTGGATGAGTTTCTAAAAGCAGAAAATACTCGAAATATATTTGCCATAATCTGGTGCTACAGTTGTGTGGATGGTATGCTGGACTTGCTCAGTGAATCTCCCACCCCTCAAGAATGTGTACACTGCACCATTGACGCAGTTCATCGAGAGGTGGTCTGTGAGGCTGTGCTCCAGCAGAGGATGCAGCAATACTGCGACTCACTCGAGAAGTTTGAGAGAGTGACAACAGTCGATGTGTACCTCGAGGCCGTTGAAGCTAGTGATGTTCTCGCCTCAGTATTCACCAAAATGACAGTAATAATCAACAAGCCAGTGTCGCAATGCACTCTCCATGAAATTCGCAAAGACAACCGAAGCAATCACAGAAAGAACGTCTCTTCACCACACCAGATTATGGCAAATATATTTTGAGTATTTTCTGCTTTTAGAAACTCATCCAGGCATTTATGAAAACCTTGACATGTTTTGGGCAACTAAAAGACGATCATGAAGCTTGTTAAGAAACCACTGTTTCTCTCGTATAGCGTGTACACTGGGGTGTTGCTGAAGGGTTCAGTTGTGCTGGAGCTGGGACTCCGTCCAGTTGTGTGGTGTGGATTCTGGGAGCCTTGACACCGAACTTCCTAGCCACACATCTCCTGTCAGACATGGTCCTCGGTCAAGAGCATAGTCGCGGAACAAACTGGTATTAAAGGACTGCAGTTTGGAATGAGTGAGAAACAGTTGCCGAGGTAAATAGTCAGGTGGAAAGGGAAAAGAATGTTTAGCTAGCATTGGTCTATCATCTACAGGCCATGAATGGCTTGGTATTGAAGTTGGCAGCAAGAAAATCAGATAGGTGGGCGAACCTGTTGCAAAGATGGTCAGGATCAGGAGCTTTGAGATTAAATCGAATAATCGCCCGGAAGTATAGTGCACCCAGCCATGAAAGTCCAAATAACCTACTGGATTCAAAAACTGCTGTCGTTTGATGTTTTGTTTTATAACTGGGATCAATACAAAAGATCGCCACCGTCCGTTACGTTACGCAATCTCGCGTTACGTAACGTAAGCAAGCGACGGCGAACGTTTGCGTGCAACGCCTACAGTTTTCTACGCATGCGCCTGAACCAAACGACCTTCGGATGGTGACCAGAGTATAGTGGATATTCTTTGCAGCAACAGAGGTGACCACATCTGTTTATGGCACAGATATGGCCATATAGCTATGTGAAATTAAATAATACTCACCTGCTGCAAGCGCAAGCTGTAGCTAAGAGACCCTTGGCTCTAAAAAAGGTGATGATGCCTGTAACTGGCTCGAACGTAACTGGTCCTAGCTCTATTAGAGACATGCTCCAGAATAACACCGCTCATACAGCCAGCGTATTCCCGCCAGCGCCAAACGGAAGACCGCGCGCGGGGAGATGCATCCCATGACGCTTAGTTGTCTTTTAGTACCTCTTTAGTGAGTGAAATAAATAAACGCAGCACAGTGCAGGCAGTTGATCTGGAAGCAGCGTTTATCGTGCTTGGTTCACGCGCATGCGTAGAAAACTGTAGGCGTTGCACACGCAAACGTTCGCCGTCGCGTGCTTACGTTACGTAACGCGAGATTGCGTAACGTAACGGACGGTGGCGATCTTTTGTATTGATCCTATACAACTGCATAGTGACACTTTCATTGCATATAGACTTCACTTCCAACAGCAAGCAGCCGAGCAGCAAGAAAATCAGATAGGTGGGCGAACCTGTTGCAAAGATGGTCAGGATCAGGAGCTTTGACGAAAAATTGCCAGGAAGTCATTGTATTGCGCACGCGCAGGGCCACATGGCACGGACGGCAATACGCTGGATCACGTGACCGGGTGGACTACGCATATGCGCGTGTGAAAGCGGTTCAAAGGTCACGTCCACGTGGACGTCGTTCAACAAACGTAAGAGCCGAGGAGAGATCCCAAGAAAGATGGCGGGGATCGTGAGCTGGGTCTCTGAGAGACTGCACGAGATTTTAGGTCTCTCTGACCGCCAGATTGCCGAATTTATGATCGAGCTGGCCAGGAAGTCCAAGAGCAGTAGGGACTTGACCAAAAAGTTGCAGAAATCGGGCACGATCGAAGTGAATTCTGATGTTGAAGGTTTTGCTGCGGAGCTTTGGAGCAGATGTGTTGAGGGTACTTCAGGTAAACAATCAGCAGAACGAAGTGGGAAGCAAGTAACTGTGGACGAAAAATCGCGTGCAACGAAAGCCTCCCGTAATATTCGTTCACAGAGGGCTACAGAAGAATGGGAAAGTGACGAGGAAGATGTTAGACCACCTTCTGGTGCTGATGATTCCGATTCTGACGAGTGGGAAAGGTTTGCAGTACACCCACGATAATTACGTAGTTAGCATGCGGAGCTAGGTCTACAGTACCCGGTCTGTGTGTTTGTTTGCAGCTATTCCGGCACTACAGGCTACGAGGCAGCCTATGAGCAACAAAACGGCTTCAGAACTATGCGAGCCTGAAAACTGTAATGGCAATTTTCGTGCAATTGAGAGGTATGCCGTGAAACAAGCGAAACACCACTATGTATGTTCGAACTGGCCTACTTTGACCTGATCGGCCTGCTCTGTGTACCTTGGCGGTCACAACGAAGGGCGTGCAACAACTCCTGCATGCTATCTATGTAATTGTGTAGCTAGCCTGTGTTAGAGTTTCCACTCAGCTACCACAAGTAAACACATACTGTAAACCCAGTAATATTGGCACCCAAAATAATTAGCATCTTAAATCTTGCTATAATTCTGCCCAGCAGACCTATTCTGCCTCAGAGTAGTAGGTCATCTCACACATAGGCTCTTTTGATACAAGTAACATATTAGCGGCTTATAAATTTTGCGAAATTTTGATAGCCAGTTACAACACATGAGCATTTACAAAAATTGGCATCCTATTATTTTAGCGTCAGCATGGGAAACGCTAATTTCGCTAAATTTTATGGCGCACAAAAATTTCTGGGTTTACAGTAGTGGTAGCCCATCAGTTAGCGGTAGCACGCATGCACAATGCACCGAAGGTTTGCACTTGAGTGGTTCTCATAACTTTATGCTCTGTCAATGTCTAGGGTCGAAAGGGAGAGAAGAGAAGACTTGGCCGAGAGAGATGCTTTCTCTGAGAGGGTTCGTATGAAGGACAAGGAGAAAACACGACACATCGTGGAAAGATCCGACAAGAAGGTGCGTAGGAAGTTAATGCATGTTATTTCAAATATCTAGGCTCTGTTAACATGTTTTTGATTAGAGGTCACTTATTTTTGCTAATTCAGTTATTTTGTGTTGTCTTTCGCGGGAAAACACCAGTTGTTCCACCAAATGCCGGAAGTCCGCATTACACGCGTGCACAGGAAGTTTACCTCTATGCCCATGCTTCTTTTTTGCCTATAACTCACCAACCATACAATGTAGCTCAGTCAATATGAGAGCTAGATGCGTCTATTAGCTATGCCACAGTCAAAATTTCAGCTTTTAGCCTTTACCTACTCACCAAAAACTGGCGCGATGCAGAATTTGATGGCTGTCTACGAAAGTTGTCTGAATATTTTTTTGCACTGCTTTTTAACCTGGTGCAAACATTAAGTATAGATAGTCCTAGATACAAAAATGAAGATGTTCCTCCGCGAAGTTCAGATAATATCGCCATTCAAATGAAAAGCACTGTAGTGCAAACACTTGGCGCATTGTGATGCGCACGCGTAACTAAACGCATGCGCAGTGCCACTAATTGATGGGCTGGGTTTAGTTTTGCCTGTTACTCGTGGTCTCTTGCCAGCTCGCGCAGAGTCTGACGCGGGCTAACTACACTACTAGATAGCATGCGAGAGGCGATACACGCCCTGCGTTGCATCTTCTGGAGCCTCCGAGGTACGCTGAGCACGCGGATCGATCAGACCGTGGTGAGCCATCCCGTCCGTTGTGTAGTTGCATATTGGCTCTTTCGCGCTCTAGCTTTGCAACGGAGCAGTTTCAGAGAAAACCGTTCGAAATTTCTGACCTTCATTGCCCGTTAAGTAGGTCGTATTCTTTGTGAGACGAACAAACATTCGAGAAGTGAGATGTAGAGTAACAGACACACACACACACACACAGACCCAATGAAAGCACTAAAGTGCAAACCCTCGGCGAAGTAGCTCGCAGAGTGTCTGACACGGGCTAGCTACAGTAAGATAGCACGCGAGAGTCGATACACGCCATTCGTTGTGACTTCTTGTGCCTTCAAGACAAGCGGACCCGGTCGGTCTAAATATAAGCGCATGCGCATTATCCGCCAGCGATAAAATGGCGACTACCGGCATTAGCCATACAATGCTGGAAGCGCTCTAGCTTTGCAACGGAGCATTTTCAGAGAAAACCCCACAAAATTTCTGACCTTCATTGCCCGTTGAGTAGGTCATATCGTTTGTGAGACGAACAAACATTCGAAAAGTGAGATGTAGAGTAACAGACACACACACACACACACACACACCCAACTACAGTACCCTCGCTGTGCATGCACGCCGAGGGTAAAAATGTTGCAAGTTGGCACACAGAACTATACACATAAAACAGGCTAAAATAATGTTGTAACGATAATTATGAATAAGAGATGCAGATCAGACAAACCAACAGCACGAAAGTAGGCCTTGCAGTTTATTTTTCGGAGTCGTCACGTCTATAAATCCATGTGCCAACCTTCTGCCGGAGAGCAGCGTTGGAACTTGCCGCTGCCTCGGCCCTGCCACTTTGCTCTTCTGAAGCTACACACTACATGCATATTGTGCATGCGCAAAGTGCAGCTTCTACCGGGGTTGTACATGTGAATATAACAACCGTCCCTGATTATGGCACACTAACGTGAACCCTTGACTGAACCTAATACACAGTCTAGACAACAAAACGAGAAGTGAAAAGAGCCGTGGACATGATTCAACACTAGGTGTGTAGACCACTGAATGTCGTCACAAAACCTGTCTGAATACGTTGGAATGGCTGCAGTAAAAGTCTTGCCGCCCCCAACCAACTCCATGACACATCACGAGATGCTCCAGCTGTCCAGGGAAGCATGTAAGCCACGTGCACAACGTCAAGTATATGTTTACTTTCAAGGCCGGCAAGTCACCCAGTGTCTGGAGCGACGAAGAGACAAAGAACAGGGTGATATCAGGTCTTTTGTGCAGTGCAAACGCCCTTTGTGATCTTTAGCGATAGAGCAGGCGGATGGTCATTCTTCCCATTGACACCACAAAAGCATACACATTAGTGGATAGCTGTTGTAATTTACATGGTCAACTGAAAATTCTGTTTCACACTTGTCTTGTAGAGTGTCTTTTCGACTTCGGCTGATTTGAATGATGTGTAAAACGTTGGGTCTAAATGCTGTATTTCCTTGTGCGTATTTCCAACAGAGATACTCCCAGGGTTAATTCACACACATGAACTGTCAAACACAATATGTGCATGCACAGAATTTTTTCAACTTATGTCGACTTATGGTGCATTTAGTGATGTCAGTAGCAGGTATATAACTGGTTTGTGCTGATGTCTAGTGCTATTCCAGTCTGAGTCGTCTATGATGACTGTCCGCCTATGTGTTGGTTGCTTCTGATTGACTTTTCCACTGCTGGTGCATCCCATGCTGTTAGTGACTGTATTAGTGAGAAAGTGGTGGAGGAGAGACTGAGACCCTGCCAAAGCTGACTGTGCTGGGTAGACTGAATACTAACAGCCGACCTCTCCATTGCAGTGCTCAGGGTGCCCTGTCTGTTTAGTAAGTTGGAAAGAGCCTCCATCAGCCTGAGTGGCTGTGGAGACCCTACCACTATAGTGCTGAAAGCCTCGATTGAGTGTGGAGCCTCATAGATTGACACACTATAATTAGGCTCTGTGTGCCACCGCTGCCACCAGGCTTTACCATAGCGGTGTTGAGAAACAGTAAGTGATGGAGAGGACTGGACACTGAAGAGTGGACTTACATATTATGTACAAGTGGAGCGACCCAATCTCTCAGAGTGTGTCAGTCTTCACTCAGTCGAGGCTGTCCACTCTCCACACTCACTCGAGGCTGTCCACTCTCCACACATTTACTCGAGGCTGTCCACTCTCCACACTCACTCGAGGCTGTCCACTCTCCCCACTCACTCGAGGCTGTCCACTCTCCACACTCACTCGAGGCTGTCCACTCTCCACACTCAGTCGAGGCTGTCCACTCTCCACACTCACTCGAGGCTGTCCACTCTCCACACTCACTCGAGGCTGTCCACTCTCCCCACTCACTCGAGGCTGTCCACTCTCCCCACTCACTCGAGGCTGTCCACTCTCCACACTCAGTCGAGGCTGTCCACTCTCCACACTTACTCGAGGCTGTCCACTCTCCACACTCAGTCGAGGCTGTCCACTCTCCACACTTACTCGAGGCTGTCCACTCTCCACACTCACTCGAGGCTGTCCACTCTCCCCACTCACTCTGAGGCTGTCCACTCTCCCCACTCACTCTGAGGCTGTCCACTCTCCACACTCACTCGAGGCTGTCCACTCTCCACACTCAGTCGAGGCTGTCCACTCTCCACACTCACTCGAGGCTGTCCACTCTCCCCACTCACTCGAGGCTGTCCACTCTCCACACTCACTCGAGGCTGTCCACTCTCCACACTCACTCTAGGCTGTCCACTCCAACTGAGCAGCACCATATCTTTGACTCGTTCTTCCGACATCTTCGCTCATGGTTATTTATTATTATTTATTATTCAACTTTACAACAAAGAAGAAGTGAGGAAAGGATGATGAAGGGAGATGATATGAGAGTCTGCGTTGATGGACTGAAGGCCCTAGCAGCCAGCAGCCAAAAGACAATACACACACACACAATAAACAAAGTAATGATAATGATTTATATACGAAAATGCACATGGACAGGTAATTTGAAGTAATTGCGACATGGGCGATAAGTAATGATAAGTACATATTTTATCTGGTGTGAAGTTAGTAATAAAACGATTCCAGAGATGATCACGTAAGATGGCAGGGAGAGGGAGATTGATATCTACAGAAGGAATAGAGTTCCACAGTCTAGGGATGTGGTTGAAATAAAAATTGCTCAGTGTTGTTTTTTGAGAGAGAATGTCTGAGTTTATAATATGATGATGAGTAAGTAGAATGATTGCAGACTTCAATAAAAGAATAGATATGGAAATGGTTAGACGGACATTTCATTTATTTGACCAAGAAGAGGATATCGGAGATTTCAAACTCCATCATCAACGGTAGGAGATGTAAATGAATCAGTCGATCTTTATAGTCCATGGATGAGTCATTGACAATAAACTTGGTGGCTCTTCTCTGAACAGCACTCAAGACGATTGATGTCAGCCAACAGGTGAGGATGCCAGAGTGGAGAACAGTATAAAAGTTGTGAACGTACAAGAGATAAATAGAGGGAAACGTTGGCAGATACTGCCAATATGAGGGCCTGAGAAGGTC
>CASHTH010001245.1:0-11931 GCA_030341885.1 Geodia barretti | reverse complement strand
GGAATACGCCATTTCACTAACACTCTCGCCGATGCTAAGGCACTCGTAGTTGAGTCTGCATTCAGTGTTTGACTAGAAGTGCTTGCAAGAGGTTGGTCAATGTCTTTGTGCATGTCAAGTGCTATATACACGTGATGCCAGTCCGTATATCACAAGGGACATGCATGATCACAAGACATGCATGCAGACATTGACCTGGTAATAATAATACGGACGGAAGGAATGCAAATCCTTACCGGTAGGTACTAAAATGGCACCACTAATACTTATTGGGCTGAGAGAAGGCCAAATGGAGGGTAGCTCTCGAGTGTGCTACTATGTGCTCCTCTCCTCTCTCCTCTCTCCCCTCTCTCCCTCATCCTATATTTAGGGCTTTTGAGTGCTGAATCCACTCACACGCCTGGACAATAGGCTGCCTCATATAGGTTATACGTGCAGTGTGAATCCACCTGTGAGCGATGGCATTGTGGGGCAGTCATCTGTTTGTGTATGAATTGAGACTTGATGGACCTTCAACCTCCTCGTGGTGTCACTTGAGAGAAAGTTGTAAACATTTGTGTTTGCGACTTTCTGCTAAACATTACATGTGTGATTGTAATAACAATAGTTTCCTAATTGTCCTTGGTTTCCCTGATCTGTGTTCTGCGGGATTAGCGTCCTCCTTCCAGTGATAACCTTGTACTTGAGACTGGAATACTGGAGAGTGTGGGACTGCTTCACTCAGGAGGGGCAAACTGTTCCCACAGCTTGCAGCTGACAAAACAGATGTGTGTAAAGGTTTTTCGGGTGTCGGGGGTGATTGTTAACCACTGCTGCGTTCAGCTGTTAGACCCGTTCTGGATTGGTTTATCAGCTCCAGACTGTCCTACTGGTGAACTCTGTGCCTCTCGTGTTGTTTTTCCTGTCATGTGCATTGTTGGGTCACCTGAGAAATGAGTGAAGGGGGCACATGCCAGACTTCCATTCCTCCCTTTCTTCTCTTCTTCCTTTCTTTCTTCCTCCCTCCTTCAATGTTTCTACCTCCCTTTCTTCTCCTTCCACTCTCCCTCCCTCCCTCCAGCTATGACAAGCCCCAGAGTTCAAGGTGGTAGAGAAAGAGAATGGGGTCGACAAGCCATTTGCCACTAGGCATCCTCAGTGACAATGTATATGTAATTCTTTTCTTACTGTATAGTGTTAGTGTAATACTTTTACTTTCTCTCCTCCCCCCTCACTCCTAACCAAGGAGATGTAATGGGTATCTGGAGGTGGAATGAAACCAATACTATGCTCTAAGATGTCGCCATGGGAGCAAGACTGGGAAGAACGAGATACAGTATAATTTCAGTGAAAACGTGGGCGTCCTAAGATCACCAAATCTGCTGGTCAGCATTTTCCATTGTCCTGTTGATCAATAGTGCGAAGAAGGAACACTTTCCAGCCTTCCCCCAAAAGGCTTCATTTGGGCTACACCATCTTTACTGAATCTCAAAATTTTCGCCTGGGAGAGTTTACCGCTTTAGAGTATAATTAATGAGTTTTCTCTGTCTTTCACTATTCTCATACCCCTTTTCCCTCGCTCTCTCCCTCCCCCTACCCTCTTTCTCTCTCCTCCTTTTCTCTCCCCTTTTCCCTCTCCTTACCACAGTCCCTACATACATAGCTCTCCCAGGCTGAGAATGCACATAGGTGGTGGCGGCGTGCTGACTGTGTGAGTTTTTCCATTGTTTGTGCCTATGCAATTAGCTTGTGTGTACATATAATGTACTTTCTAGTCTGATTCCAAAGCTGACCAATTAGACACCAAAACTTCATTAACAACATTACTACTGAATGCTGTACGTATGTATGCGTCTATGAGTATACTGCCCTTACCACACTGTTTGTGAGGCTACCCATTTTTCAGGCTCTGATTCTTTTGTGTACTGTATACTTGCAGAGGAGGTGAGACGCAGAATCTATGACGTAAACTTTTTTCTGACTCAGTGTTCTTACTATTGTACTCCTTCCCTCTCTCTTCCATCTTCCTTCCTCCTCTCTCCCTCCCCCTCCCCATCCCCCTCCCTCTTCCATCTTCCTTCCTCCTCTCCCCTTCCCCCTCCCCATCCCCCTCCCTCTTCCTTGTACATATATATAGCCTGAAATGAGCCAAGGAATACAGCCCTTCACTGACCACTCTGCCGATGATAAAGGCCACTAGTAGGTTGAGTCTACATTCAGTGCTTCACCCAGGAGTTGTTGCAAGAGGTTGGTCAATGTCTTTGTGCATGTCATGTGATATATACACCTGATGCCAGCTATATATCGCATGACACGCGAGTGCAAGCCCTAATGGGTAGGTACTAAAATGGCACCACTATGTAGTACTGGAGGGCTGGAGAGAAGGCCCAATGGAGACTCCCTCTCCTCCTCTCCCTCTCCTAAAGCCTATATAGCTAGGGCCTTTCGAGCGCTGAAATCCACTCGGGCTAGCTGCTTGAGCTCTCCGGAGGCAGCTATGTCAATCGGGTACTCCTCATGATATGATAAAACAGGAAAAATGTGTGTTTGTGGAGCCTCCCAGTGTACTCCCCAGGCTTAGCGCTCTGCTATGCATTATCCACGAAAGGGATATGGGCCGCTAAACGTTCGTGCGTCAGGTTTTACGTGTGCGCATGCGCGTAAATCATTAGCCACACCCATTTCAGGTGTGGTTTTGGCTCAACACGGAGAAGACCAGCGGTATGGTGAAGCGTCCTGCAGGTAGCGCTACTTGTGAGAGCTCCCGTGTGTTGTAAACATAGAAAAACAGGTATTGATCCTAGATGGGCTAGTGATTTTCCTTGGATGGTCATAGTTGATAGTGAAGAGTGAAGGGGAGGGAATGTTATGTGTGCTCGTTCGAAAGCATAATCGTCGCCCTGGAAAGGTTCCTGTTGGCAAGGCGATCTGGGTCGATCTTCCATGTAAAAATCGAACGCGTCAGAGTCTGGTAAACCATACAAAAAGTGCAAGTCACCAGCATGCTGTTAGGATAGAGATCTCTCGTTGGAACGGCGCGGCGGGGACAGTGTTAAAGATAATGTGCCACCTCGACACATTTACACTTGAAGTTTAGCTACCTGGAGATACCAAATCAAGCTTGTATGTACTTGACTATGTAGGCCTACATACAGGCCTACAAAAATAAAAGTAGACAGCCATATTTAGGGAAGGGGGATTACGTACGTCTGGGCACACTTCCATGCAGGCTGTTTCCTTATGCCAGCATATCACGCTAATAATGGTTTGTGTGCTAATCTATCCTGCAGGATGAGGTCCCATGATGAGGAAATGATTACCAATACTTGGCCAGCCCTACACTCCTCTGCTGCTACTGGTGAGTCTCAACATTCGTTGAATCCACTGACATGCTACCTTGTCAAATGCAAGCTCTCTGTCTAAATTTTATACCGAGTGTTGCAGGCGTATGGTTTTGAGATGTAGGAGCATTATATAGTGCTACAAACTGGCAGACAAGAAAATGTGTTGTGCCATAGCCGTTGCATAATTGAGAGTGCTAATAATTGGTGGTTTGCTCTGTACTAGATCAATCATTGTTGGCGAGTGAATGTTTGTGTGTATTTTCATAATATGTGCGATATTTACTGCACTATGGAAAACCGTGCATTTCAGACAACTGGCCTTCGGTATATAAGCTATAATGTATACTTTCTCATGCTTTCTATCTCCTGTTTCTTGTAGTGTTTCGCTGAGAAAGCAATGTCTCTCTGGTTCCATTCAGCAGGAGAAGGTTCCTGGGTCAACCAACACCTGCGGACACTATGGATAGCCCTAGTGGTGGGTCTTTATTATAGTTTGCACGTGGCAGAACAGACTGACGGCAGTGAGTGACAGAGAACAGACTGACAACTGGAACTCAACTTCTCGCTGTAAAATTTGTGTATCCATAGAGCTTCCGTATCAGGCAGCTACACTCATGAACTTCATAGCCAATATTCTTCTTACAATACGCTCGCCATCCCTGTCGCTTGCATAAATTTTGGTGGCACTCTGTACTGGACTTCGCTCTCTCTCCCTCTCGATATATATACTTCAAGATATGGTATTGCCAGTACTATTCACTGGTTTCCCCCTTTGCATTGCAGCTGGTGGTGTGCTGGGCAATGCGGGACACTTAGGTCACAATGCAGGTTGCTGCAAGCTTTTAACTCATGAATAACTACAAACTGAGAGTATAAAAGCTCCTTCACTACTTCTTCCTGTTGTCCCATGCTGTGTAAAAGTTCGAAAGCATTTACGACTTGTAATCTAGGTATTTTGAATGACCTGTCCTTTCTCTCACATGCCGTATAAATGTACGAAAGCAATCACCAGGTGTAATCGGTGTTCCGAATGAGTAGCTGTCATTTATTTTCCCTCACATGCTGTATAAAAATACAAAAGCAATCGCCAGGTGTAATCCAAATGAGTATATAGCTGTGCTTTATTTTCCCTCACATGCCATATAAATGTACAAAAGCAATCACTATAGGTGTAATCAGGGTATTCGGAATGAGTAGATGTCCTTTATTTTCCCCTCACATGCCATATAAAAGTACGAAAGCACTGACCAGGTGTAATCAAGGTGTTCCGAATGAGTAGCTGTCATACGTATATTTTCCCTCACATGCTGTATAAAAGTACAAAATGCCTTATAAAAGTACGAAAGCAATCACCAGGTGTAATCAAAGTATTCCAAATGAGTAGCTGTGCTTTATTTTCCCTCACATGCCATATAAATGTACAAAAGCAATCACTGGGTGTAATCAGGGTATTCCGAATGAGTAGATGTCCTTTATTTTCCCGTCACATGCCGTATAAAAGTACAAAATGCCTTATAAAAGTACGAAAGCAATCACCAGGTGTAATCAAAGTATTCCAAATGAGTAGCTGTGCTTTATTTTCCCTCACATGCCATATAAATGTACAAAAGCAATCACTGGATGTAATCAGGGTATTCCGAATGAGTAGATGTCCTTTATTTTCCGTCACATGCCGTATAAAAGTACAAAATGCCTTATAAAAGTACGAAAGAAATCACCAGGTGTAATCAAAGTATTCCAAATGAGTAGCTGTGCTTTATTTTCCCTCACATGCCATATAAATGTACAAAAGCAATCACTGGGTGTAACCAGGGTATTCCGAATGAGTAGATGTCCTTTATTTTCCCCTCACATGCCATATATATAAAAGTACGAAAGCAATCACCAGGTGTAATCAAGGTGCTCCGAATGAGTAGCTGTGCTTTATTTTCCCTCACATGCCATATAAATGTACAAAAGCAATCACCAGGTGTAATCGGTATTCCGAATGAGTAGATGTCCTTTATTTTTCCCTCACATGCCATATAAAAGTACGAAAGCAATCACCATGTGTAATCAAGGTGTTCCGAATGAGTAGCTGTGCTTTATTTTCCCTCACATTCTGTATAAAAGTACAAAATGCCGTATAAAAGAACGAATGAAATCACCAGGTGTAATTAAGGTGTTCCGAATCAGTAGTTTATTTTCCCTCACATGCCGTATAAAAGTACAAAAGCAATCACTGGGTGTAATCAGGTTGTTCCGAATGAGTAAATGTCTTTTATTTTCTCTCACATGCCGTATAAAAGTACAAAAGCAATCACCAGGTGTAATCATGGTATTCCGAATGAGTAGCTGTCCTTTATTTTCCCTCACATGCCGTATAAAAGTACAAAAGCAATCACCAGGTGTAATCAGGGTATTCCGAATGAGTAGCTGTCCTTTATTTTCCCTCACATGCTGTATACAAGTACGAAAGCAATCACTAGGTGTAATCAAGGTGCTCCGAATGAGTAGCTGTGCTTTATTTTCCCTCACATGCCATATAAATGTACAAAAGCAATCACTAGGTGTAATCGGTATTCCGAATGAGTAGCTGTCCTTTTTCCCTCACATGCTGTATAAAAGAACGAAAGCAATGACCTGGTGTAATCAGTATTCCGAATGAGTAGCTTTGCTTTATTTTCCCTCACATGCCATATAAATGTACAAAAGCAATCACTAGGTGTAATCAAAGTATTCCAAATGAGTAGCTGTGCTTTATTTTCCCTCACATGCCATATAAATGTACAAAAGCAATCACTAGGTGTAATCAGGGTATTCGGAATGGGTAGATGTCCTTTATTTTTCCCTCACATGCCATATAAAAGTACGAAAGCAATCACCAGGTGTAATCAAGGTGTTCCGAATGAGTAGCTGTCATATATTTTCCCTCACATGCTGTATAAAAGTACAAAATGCCTTATAAAAGTACCAAAGCAATCACCAGGTGTAATCAAAGTATTCCAAATGAGTAGCTGTGCTTTATTTTCCCTCACATGCCGTATAAAAGTACAAAACCAATCACTGGGTGTAATCAGGGTATTCGGAATGAGTAGATGTCCTTTATTTTTCCCTCACATGCCATATAAAAGTACGAAAGCAATCACCAGGTGTAATCAAGGTGTTCCGAAAGCCAATAAATCATACCTCATAATGCGTCGTTGCTGGGTAACATGTACCGAATAGAGTGAGACAGTGAGACAGTATAGACATTTATATTCACCCCCTTTTTTATGTGGTACAATTCTATGTTTGGTTTTTAGTCTAAGCTGACTTTGTTGTTTTTCTGCAGGTGATAGGTCAGATTATGATTCAGCCATCAGTGATGTCGGAGTTTTGTAGGAGTAGTTCAACACACTCCCTTGCACCCTCGCCGTCAACCGAGCCTCTCCTCACCTACTACTGGTCCAGTCCTACCACCACCACTGATACAGCTGAGACCGAGGCGCTTTCTCTGGCCTGCAACGGCGGGAACAACTTCACATTTCCTTGCCCGTTTTCCGCAGACATTGCGGACGGTTCCGCGAGTCCCACTGCGCAACAAGTGGCGGCGCAACAGTGGTGGTCGACGTCCCAGCGCCAGCATCCTCAGCTACCTGTGCTGCCAGCAGTGGGAGCGGCAGTTCCGTGGTGCCAGTCTCAGTCCACGCTGCAGCAGTGGGGGGGGCGTCCCCTTGGTCAGCCCCGCCGGTGCCCGTTGCTGACAAAACCCTTTCCTTCATGTACCCTCCTGGAACTTCTGCTACCTACCACGTCGTCCGCCCGCTCTCCCCGATCTCTCCTTCGTGCCTCCCTCCTCCCCTCTCTGCTCCTCTGAACTGTGTCTCTCATGAACCTTCCGCAGCATCGACTCAGCTGCATTACCTGGACAGCGTCCCTTCCCAGAATACGTAAGGACAGAGGCGGACGTGAAGCATGAGCTAGTTTCGCCACTACTAAAGAGGGTGGCCACAGTATATCCTCGCTAGCGTCCCCCAATGATGAGTTGGATTGTGGGCAAGTATTTTCGTCGGCCCTAACTTTAAAGAGCAACACGGAGAGGAGGACACACACTCCTGGTGCGAAATCACGTGTGGACTATTGTTTAGTCGGCCATGTATATAGGGCTTGTGTGGAGGAAAATTTACACGAGCAAGCAATGTCAGTTTGAAGATGTAACCATCATCCGTTTTACTACTGCATCACATACACTAGGTCATCCCTGTCTTGTCTTGTTGCTAGGCCTTGGCACATTATGCTCATATTTTGGCCTATTTTTCTATTCTTTAATGCTCCTTTAATATGCCTATATTTCTTTTTTCTTATTTTTCTTTCGATTGTGCCTATTTTTCTCAAAAAAGTGACTGATCAAAAAAGACACTGATTACAAAACCTTTTCTGTAACATGACAGAGAGTAGTAAATAGTCCTCCGAGGAAGATTCCTGCTGTGAATTGAAAGCAGTCTCGACCTCTGCCTCAGCCATTTCCGTCACAAACGCATGGTGAATTTCCGGAATCATTGGCCTATTATTCCAGCACAATTCTCAATGCTCATATACCCCTATTTTCCTCAAAATTATGCCAGCATAATCTGCCACGGCCTACTTGTTGCTTTTCATGGCATCCTCGAAGAATTTTTACCCTCGGCGCGCATGCGCAGCGAGGGTACAGTAGTTGGGTATGTCTGTGTGTGTGTGTCTGTTACTCTCAATCTCACTTCACGAGTGTCTGTTCGTCTCACAAAGGATACGACCTACTTAACGGGCAATGAAGGTCAGAAAATATGTGGGATTTTCTCTGAAACTGCTCCGTTGCAGAGCTAGAGCGTGAAAAAGCCAATATGCAAATACACAACGGACGATGCGGCTAACTACGGCATAATCGCTCCGCGTGCTCTGAGGCACCAGAAGAGCGTGTATCGCCTCTTGCATCCCATCTAGTAGTGTAGTTAGCCAGCGTCAGACTCTGCGCTAGCTGGCAAGAGACCACGAGTAACAGCTAAACTAAACCCAGCCCATCAATTAGTGGTACTGCGCATGCGTTTACTTACGCGTGCGCGTCACAATACGCCGAGGGTTTGCACTTCAGTGCTTTTCATTACCCTCGGCGCGCATGCGCAGCGAGGGTACTGTAGTTGGGTTTGTCTGTCTGTTACTCTCAATCTCACTTCTCGAATGTCTGTTCGTCTCACAAACGATACGACCTACTTAACGGGCAATGAAGGTCAGAAAATAAAGGCGGTTTTCTCTGAAAATGCTTCGTTGCAAAGCTAGAGCGCTTCCGCCATTGTACGGCTAATGCTAGTCGGCCATTTTTATCGCTGCGGAAAAGGCGCATGCGCTTATATTTGGGTCTGTCTGTCTGTCTGTTTGTCTGTTTGTCTGTTACTCTATATCTCACTCCTCGAACGTCTGTTCGTCCCAGAAACGATACCATCTACCCAACGGGCGACGAAGGTCAGAAAACAAAGGCGGTTTTCTCTGAAAATGCTCCGTTGCAAAGCTAGAGCGCTTCCGGCATTCTGCGGCTAATGCGTAGTCGGACATTTTTATCGCTGCGGAAAATGCGCCCCACTACTTCTATCTAGCTACCAACGTTATGCTTAACTGCCTGCGCCGAGGGTTTGCACTTTAGTGCTTTTCATTTGGTCTGTCTGTCTGTTTGTCTGTCTGTTAGTCTACATCTCACTCCTCGAACGTCTGTTCGTCCCAGAAAAGATACCATCTACCCAACGGGCGACGAAGGTCAGAAAATAAAGGCGGTTTTCTCTGAAAATGCTCCGTTGCAAATACGCAACGGACGGGATGGCTTACAGCGGTCGTGCTCTGCGTATATACTTCGGATGCACCAGAAGATGCAACGCAGGGCGTGTATCGCCTCTCGCATGCTATCTAGTAGTGTAGTTAGCCCACGTCAGACTCTGCGCGAGCTGGCAAGAGACCACGAGTAACCCAGCCCATCAATTAGTGGTACGGCGCATGCGTTTACTTACGCGTGCGCTTCACAGTGCGCCGACATTTCAGTGCTTTTGTAGTAGTTATGTCATGTCCGTGAGGTATATATAATTATACGTGCGAGTCCCGAGGGCCGAGTGATTTCCGAACGGACATGACATCGGTAATTTATGTCGGCGTTGTACGGATAATGGCGCAAAAATTCTTGTTTGTCTCGACCTAAACCAGTTTTCCGACCGGTTTTTTTCTTGCTGGCAGGTCGTGACCCGGAGAGCGTCTCTGAGCTGACTTCGCGTTCATCTGTGCTCGCGCTAGTCCCTTCGCCGTCGCTGGCCTTCTCCTGTTTTCCCTCACTCGAGCGCTCTTCGCGCCATCCCTTGCGTCTCACAGGAAGTTGATATATCCCTCGCTGCGCCCTGATATAGTGCGTGGCGGCGCTTTTGATCCACCCACGCATGACGACATAATTACTTGTATACACATTCTGAAAACATCTTTTTGACAACAGTAATAACAAATAACATCTCTATCTGAAGGAGGACACTCGTTCAGCCCGCCACCTCCTAACGGAACGGGAGGATATGTTTTGACGTTATTGTCGCTCTCCCAGCGCCAGATGGCGCCATTCTGTAGTACCGCCCAGCTGTTTGCTGGCCCAGCACTGCGCCCCAATTATAGTTTAGTAGCAAGGATTCAAATTTATCGGCAACATGGCCTGCTACCTGGTGCCACATCCGTTCCCTTCTGACACCGTCATAGGCGATCACTTGGTTGGAGACTTGCATTCCGGCTGCCCTTCCTACCTCCTCGACCCAGGCCCTGAACGCTACGCCAGAGTTGGCTGCAGTGGCGGCTGCATTGCCAGGCACGTTCGGACCCGGTCGAGGGAAATTGGGGCAGCCGGGCCCTGGCACTATGCCAGGCAATTGCAGAATGTTATGCAGTACCTGGTCCTCCAGATAATCGATAATTATTGCGGGGTCGTCCTCGTCGTCTACGTCGTCTACGTCGTCTACGAACGTGGGGGTGGGAGACGGGGTGTCCACCTTAGCCCTCTTGGCGCTGCTCTCCATACGGGGTCCAGCTAAAGACATAGAGACCCAAGCGTTGTCAGCTGCAGCAGTGCCCGACCGATCGTAGCGGAGACGGGGAGAGCTGGTCGCTGGAGACGGAGAGAGCTGGTCGCTGGAGACGGAGAGAGCTGGTCGCTGGCGACGGAGAGAGCTGGTCGCTGGAGACGGAGAGAGCTGGTCGCTGGCGGCGGAGAGAGCTGGTTGCTTGGAATCGCACATAATGAGCTACCGCGTGCACTGCGTTCTACGGAAGCCCATTGGGGCCATTCCATACTTCCGTTCTACGCGAACTTCCATCCTTCCATCTTTCCATCATTCTATACTTCCGTTCTACGCGAACTTCCATCCTTCCATCTTTCCATCCTTCTATCCTTCTATCCTTCTATCCTTCTATCCTTCCATACTGCGGGACTTCAGTGATTTGTTTTCATTTGCGCATGCGCAGTATTGTGTATGTCAATTTTCCATGTTGAGTACTCGAGTGCGCGGTCATGCATCGTTCAGCGTTTGCAGGCGATAATAATTCTGCGGAGTCTTTGTCCTCTAGCTCTGCAACCGGACCCACTGACCGCGTATTTGCGGGCTCCTCGTCCTCGTCCTCCAGCTCTGCAGCTGGAGCCACGAACCAAGGTTAGAGTATCATAAAAATCCATGCTGTGCAGTAGTATATACAATATATTTTCCAGGGTCCGTCCTTTCTTCATTTATATATTATTATGTCCGTAGGCACTACAACGATCCCCAACCAAGGCAGTTGTGTTTCTCCTGCTAGCCACTGAACATAGTCATTGTCAAGTGTCCCATCAAGGGTTCATCATTAAATCATAACGGTTATAATAATTGTTAGTCAAAATATCAATAATCGTCAAGTAGAGAAACAAGCTCCGCATATAGCAACATAGCATCTCTTATAGAGTCAGGAAAGAGTAGACCACGGTGTACCATCAGTTCATTCACTGCCTGCAGAAACTCAAGGGATGCAGGAGGGTCCGGTTCCTCTGCATAATCTCTGCACACATGCACATCATGGTGGCTTACAGCACAAACATAATTGCTCGTTCCTGCACATACATTGTATATAGGATTAGACACATGTAAAGAGTTGGTATCAAACCTTGTACTTCAGGAAGAAAGTATAGTTCATTTGGTACTCCTGCAGGTACCAAACAGTGTTTGCTCGAACGTGTTGTATGAGTATTCAATTCATGTGCCACTTTATCTAGCTCTTGTTGGATCAAGTGCATGAAACAGAACCGAAGACAATCTCTGATGGAAAATCAGGGAAGAACTACAAAACACTTCAATCTTTGCAAAATGACCGATGTATACAGTTCATCTCGTCGTAGAGACCACAATCCTGCATTCCCTATCAATAACTTGAAATGAAAACCTAAAATAACCCTTGCAAAAACTCACTTGGAATAACTCTATCCACCATTGAGTGAAACTTCTCTTCAATGAGACCACCATGCTTCAATGCGCTGCATGAATAACAGATAAGACAAATCATACTGTTCTCTCCAAGCATACCTGGTTCGACACCGATCTTCCGTAGCGAAAACTGAGCTCTCCAGCATAGC
>CASHTH010001244.1:0-14397 GCA_030341885.1 Geodia barretti | reverse complement strand
AGCTATATAATAATTATAATTATATCTCTTCAGTCACGAATTCGGCTTCTGCTCCCGACAGCGTTTCCAGCACTGCCTGCGTCACTGCCCAATCGACACACCCGTTTCATCCGGCGCACGGCGCGTGTGGCGATCTCCTTTCTGCCGTCTTTACAGATCTACGCATAGCCTCTGTGCGCCTTTCAGCTGCTCAGACATTATGACAGTCCCACTCATCCGGCCCTTGTTGCTTTTTAGTTTTTTATTTTAGAGTACTGAAAGGGTAGATGAAAATGAAATTAAATGCTCCGACCGCCTGATCCAAGTGCAGACTGATCACTTCTGAGGATGCGTGGGTGGGTTTTATGAGATAATGCCGCCCTACCGCCGCTTACCGGTCCGAGTTCACGACACTGTGGCGAGTTTGTCTTGACGTTTCTGGAAGTGTGTAAATTGACAACATTTTGTGACCGAAAGGGATATACATTATGCCCAAGGACCTTGTGTGCCCTCTGTTTTTTCCCCAGTCAATCGCGCTCCTTACTTGGATTGTTTTTTGTCATCTGTTAGGTTTCTGTTTATTTTTTATTTATTTTTTAGCTTGTATTTATATTTTAGTTGTTTTTAGCTATATACGAAGGACTTTCATGAGATGATATCCCTACATTTTAGAGAAATGATTTTTCCATAATTGAGGAGTCGAAAGCCTTTATCTGCACAATCCCCATACTCAATACATATAGCGCTCACATAAAGCTCAGGTAGTTTACTATTGATTTTTTGTCTGTCGCAGTTGAATTATGCAGATCTGGTGATCACCTCCAGCTCCAATCCAGCCCCTCCATTGTCTGATGGATCCACTTACGCCGTTATTAACCAAAAAAATGACTAAAAAGTGTCTGACTGACAAAGCTATTAGCTGTGTATTATTGTGTATATAGTATCGTTTATGCTTAAGAGTAGGTTTTGTTTATAAACAAAGTGTGTTATTTTACATGTACATGCCATGTACAGAATTGATTGCTATGGGCCTGCTCTCAGTAAATGGGGGGTTGCGATCTCAAGTACAGTGGGTCCCGGTTAATATCATATCCGCGGTGCATCCAAAAAATATGATAATAATTATGCGGGATATTCTATAATGCGGGCGCGTATACTGTGTATACTCCGGGTGTGTATACTGTGTATATTGTGAACTAGATAGCGCACAATGCGTTGGTGTAGCTAAGCTATGAGAGAGGCCGAGGCCTAGCTGTTTACATAGCTAATGAAGGCAGGTGGAGATGAGAGTGGCAAACTCAGCGCCAGAGTTGTACATTGCCTAATTACGCATGCGCAATGAATGACAAATGCGGGCGCAAAAACCAATTGCTCAATCTTTTCTGATGATATAGCGGGATATGACATCCGTATTCTCTGTATTCTATAAAACGGAGTAAATATGTATGGAAAGCATAGCAAAAGTTTTTGATTTCAGTTTGTGACGATTACAAACGGGATATTCTATACAACTCTCTTGGCCCGGCGGCATATATATATGCGGGCGCGCGCATAAGCCCTCTCCGCGAAGGCATAATATATGCCCGTTTTGTCAGGAGCGCGAGCGCTCCACATTACCGACTATTTCTCTCGCATACTCACATCTTTCTGTCTTCATGATATCTCGTCTGCCAACGGACGACACACCCCTTGCATTACCTCATCGTTTTTCACCTTAAAACGCGCGCGAGCGCAAAGTGGGCGGCTGCTTTACAGCTGCTCTGATATTCATTAGTGTGCGCAAAGACAGACCGGATACGCATCACTATGCATATCAGCAGCTGTAAAAAGCAGCCGCCCACTTTTAGCGTGAAAAACGAGTAGCTAGCTGGCTCTCGACTACGAACCAGCCCTCCCCCGTTTTCCTGCGAAGTCTTCTCATATCTAGCCGCCTCCCCTGTGCTCAGGGAGCAATGGCTACTAACTAGAGCAACTCTGCTCAGTGGATGAGGTCTTGATGATTAGGAGGAAATGCAGAGTATGATGAAGTGATAGGAGGATGACTTTGACGGCTATGTAGACACGAGAGAGAGAACAGAAGAAGTCCAGCCAGAAAGAGGAGAGAGCAGATGGAGGACAGAGTGGATGTTGTGGGCTAGATGTAGAGGTGGGCGTTGTTCCCAGAGCAGCAGTGATGATGTGCGACACACTCCCCGAAGTACACACTCCAGCCTGGTTGTGCAGTTCCTGGGGAAGAAGCAGACCAATCCACGACTTTCGCTGCTTGTCACAGAAGACATGCTGCAGAACACAGTCACCAGACAACAAACCTCACTGCACAACAGCCCCAGACGATACCCGCCAGAACACCGACCTATCCCTCCTCACTCACCAGAGCACGTGCGTCGCGGTCAAGAGTGTGTTTGACGTCCATGAGATGGTGAAAACTTCTTCGCCATCATCATTCTCATGGCCTTGTGAGGTACCCTCAAATCGAGAGCCACTGGCAGTCCGTCTGCCATTCACCAATACTCACTGTTCCAGTGTAAGTGCAGCACACACCCTAGAGTATGGCTATAATGTGAAACTTCAAGTTATGTCTCAATCCACCACAGATCATGAGAGAGACCGGTTCACCCTAATCTTCGCTTCCTCCATCTCAACGACAACGAAACTACAAGAAAAAGGGGAGAACCTGGTCATGAGCCACGCTTCAAGCTCCCTGCCCTTTCGCTTCAGCCCCTCATTGCCCACTTCCCGACGTGCTACCTGGCTCGGCGAAAGAGTATTCTGTCGACCGACGAAACCAGTGATAGGCGTTCAGGGAAGGCTCATCTTCATCAGTACATGCCTAAGAAGCCAACAAGTGGGGTTTGAGGCCTACGTACTAGTTCCGATCTACCACAGGCTACATGTACAATCTGGATTCTATACACCGGTCAACCTAGTAATACAGACACAAACCATTGTAAAAATAATGACTGTATTACCTTTCAGGATCTCTAGAAGGATGACGCACATTGACGAGCCTCTGGGATGCCCGCCGCAGTAGTATGCGTTCTAGGAGAGCCCATCAGCGACTCGGTCACCACATCTACATGGACAACTATTACACGTACTCCGACACATTTCTCGCGCTCGGTTCACTTGGATTCGGAGCATGTGGACACTCTGCGACTGACTCGACGTGGAGTTCTGCAGAGGCGAAGACGAGGTTGGAGAAAGGAAGAGAGCGTCGTGTTCCTGGTTAGATGAGGGGGACAAACGTGCGGGTACAGAGAATTGACAAGCGTGTTGTGTCCGGCCTGTCCACAATTCATGACGACACACCTGTGCCAGTAGAGCGACGTCACAAGAGCTCATGGTGGGAGGGAAAACAGTCGAGAAGCCCCCGGCAGTGGTGGAGTACAATAAGTAAATGGGTGGTGGTCGTGTGGTGATTCAGATTGCTCACCTAATACGACGACCCCATCGCACTGCAAGTGGTGGAAGCGCGCATTCTTCGTTTTGTCGATGCCGCAGTGGGCAACAGCTAAACGTTGTTACCGTCAGAAAAACAACAAGATGGTCGCATGACCCAAGAGCAGTTCCAATGAACTAGCCAAAGACCTCCTTGCTGCCAACAGCCCCACCAATCCTTCCCACTTCTACCTCTTCCTCTCACGTGGACACGTCAAGGAAGTACGCCATCACAATCCCGTCTCCAGGAACGACATTTTCCTGGTCAGCTCTGGAAGTCGCGAGTGAACAGATGCAGCAGAGGCTGCACTGTGTGCATCAAACCGAAAGGGCAGAGGGAGAAAGACGACGACGTTGTGCTTGCGCAAACAATGCCAGCTCCCGATGTGTTTGGTGCCATGCCTTGAACTCTACCACACCAAACAGACCCACAGCGTTACCTGTAGTCCCCCAGCATTACCTAGGGTTACATGTTGAAGTATGTGCACCACAAAACACTATTATCATGATAATATTGATATACCGCTTGAAGTGGGGCGTGTCTCCAGGCTTTGAATCAGTCCTCACGACTCTTTGGCAGGTAGGCTTGTCACAGAATCGTTAGAGAAGGCTGAGCGGCATGTGGAGCGCCTACTTGAGTATTACACGTGTTCCAAAGACGGTTCAGTGCGAAGAACCCGCACGCGTGTATGCGCGAGCGGACACCCCGCGGCGGCACGCGTAATAATTACGTAACCGCGCGCGCGCCAAAAGAGGTATAATATTAAGTGGGACCCACTGTATACGTAAGTCATACACAAATTCCCTGATTATCCAATATCCTGATTAACGTGGTTGATCGAGATATATTGACATTGCCTGAGTCATGGCATCACAGGGAACCGACTGCTGCCAATGCCTTTTGGTGTTGTATTCAGATGAATAATCCACCCACTATACGAGGCAGCAGCTTGTTGCTCAAAACACGAGAAAGTTTCTATGATTGCAAGTTGCAGGTCTCTTGCACTGGTTTTTCAGCATAGGAAATAATGTTCTGTTTCTGAAAGTTTGTTGTTGCAAGTTGCCTTGTGTATATTATACGATGGACTTTAGAAAACTCTCCTCAAATTATATAAGAGTAATGACACATTGACTAAGAAGACTGAGGCTGTACAATAATAACGGTAGCAGAAACGTTAGTAGTTCCATCTCAATCCATTTTTGTTTTCATTTTTCTACACATTCATGTCAGGGTGTAATTGGCAGTGAATCTGATGCTGTCACTATGCAAACTATGAATACACGTGAAACTGCTGCAGTTTCTTACTTTTTTACAAAATGCCTTCTATAATACCACAAGTATATAGCTGTTTTTCAAGAGCTGTGCATAAATTAATATGAGTATTCTAACTTTGAATTTCAGCAGATATGGAGGTGGTTGTGGAGCTGAGTAATGGACCCATCATCTGTCCTAATGTGACAGTTGCTGACACCAGCTGTACTGTGACACTCCCCAGAGATGTGTACAACATCTCTATCACTCAGTCCAATGACATTGGCTCTACTGCGGACAGTGCAAGTTTTGATAGTGAGTGTGCTCTATGATATCCCCTTAGTGGCAGTGCTAGTTGTATCAGAGCAAATTTCCTTCATACTAAACACCCAATTGTTGTTTATTGTCACTGTGAGAAGAAACTGACTGTGTCCAGAGACTAAGTCTCCTGTTCTGGTAACATTTGGAACCAGAGCACTGACTGGAGGAGAGTGTGAGATCTTCTGGAGACTCTGCCTCTTTCTATGGTGATGCTGCGCCTATCACCATAGGCCCTGATGAGACAATCTGCTTTATAGTCAGCCTTGATGGAGTGCCTGGTACGTTACACAATGAGAAGTGTGTATTTGAGATTCAATGCTTTTTTCCCACAGTGATATTTGGCACTAGTTCAAGGAATTCCTCTACAGTCATCACTATTAGTGGAATAAGCGATGAAAGTGTATTGTTGCAGTTGATGTTGTTGCAGGTATTGCAGTGGCTTTCGCTCTGCTGGTGGTTCTGCCAGTGGGTGTTGTTTTTGGCTGCTGTGGGATGTGATGTCTGGTGAAGTCTCGAGGTAGAAAGAAAAGAAGAATGGCTCCACCACTGTACGAGGAGCCAGTAAAACCTGTTTTTTCTCTGACTGAGAACAAAGCATATGGACAGGTTGCACATCGACAGACGACCAGCTGAATGTAACTTGCAACGGGAGCTGGAAAATTCAGTAGCTAATTAAGTCAGCTGTGTCAATCATTCGTTGTTTTTTTACATATTATACTTAGCAATGACTTTTGATTGACTAATGTGCATGGTCACGAAATGCTCATTATGCAGCCTTTGCTAGGCTAAAGCCACTTTTAAAGTTGCGCATGCGCTGATGTTGTGCTCACACTAAGTAGGTCGCTATGAGGTAATGAGTCGGCGAGCGAGTGGTCCCTGCGCGAAATGGCATACCGCCGAGTGTTTCATATCTTTTTCTCGCTATAACACGGGCATGTTCGACTGCTAAGCACATTTTTGTAGTTAGTCCTGGTTTGCCAGCACCGAGGGGTCCCCTCGGCCAGCACAAAGAGCTGTGACTGTTAGATGGATGATTCGTGAATTTCAGAGATTAAGATTAATAAAATACTGGAATTATAATCATTCAATACTACTACAATTCTTACAGAACCATTTTTTGTTCGTGTAGAAATACATTTTGTGGGGTAGCTACCATTCACCACATCCACCATTACACTCTAGCTACCATTTTCTCTCCATTGTAGATAGAACGGCAGTAGCAGTAAACCTTGACTGTTATTGTTTTCGCACATGTAGACTTCGATGTAGACATCCTTCTCTCCTTAGCAACAGGGAAAGGTTCCAGTTTTTCTGTTCAAGGCACTTTATTAGATGATTACGCATAAGACCCTGGTCAAACATATAAAAGGATGGATCGAGCCTGCTGGCAATGTGTGCTATGTATGCGATAGCATACAGTCCACAATCCGAAGCCCCTGACTGCTTCGTCACACTTGCTACTTTTCTTACTTTCCCATTTCCTCTAACTGAGAGATTTATCAAACATTCATTTGTAATTCCTGACTTTTGCCATGTCTGGTGGGTTCTATGGCCTTCTGACCAAGCAGCAGGCGCATAATTGAACATGGTACTCCAGTCCTGGCTTCCATCTGTGATAATATCTCATTTGTTTTTTAAGACAGTGAGAGGTCAGTGAGGAGATGAAGTTCTCCATGATTTCCTCTCACAAAGACAGTGATAGCATTAGCTTTAGTCCCATCAGTAACCCTGGATTGAGTTTGTTAATGATTATTTCAAGCGAGATTTCAAGCATTATTTTTTGACTACCATTTGCAAGATGTAGCTACAATCTGGGATAATGACTCTTGGTGTAGCTGGAAGGGAGCATGGAGTCAGAAGTTCAACTACTCCAGAGCAGCTAGCATACACAATCTTGAAAACCAGATCCAGTGATAGAAGCGTAAACAACACACCGAGACCAGACATCAGGACCATATGAACAATGAAGGCTGGAGTAAACAGCATGTTCGTTAGCTGCTCTCGCCGTGTACGCTCAAAGGACCTCTCGTCGAGCCTCTCATATATAGCACGAGTTCGCTGTTGGTACCCTGCAGTCCTGTCATCTCAGGGCGTTCCGAAGAACGGAACAGAGGAGGCCATGGAGCAGGAGATGAAATCGGGAACGATACGAATGCCGTCGCTGCTTTACTACGGCGAGGAGCCATTTTCATGAAACGCTCGCACAAACGTGACCTCGAACGTGACCTTGAACTGCAGCAGGGTGTAAATGAGGTGCATGTTGCAAAACTTCAGCCATCGCCTCGCCACCTCGGTCTCGGCGAGAATTGACATGTGCGCATGCGCATATTATGGTACTTACCGCGCATGCGCAGTGTTATACACTTTAGAACACGCCCCTCTTCACACCTTCAACGCGAGATTGCCGGTAAAAATTTCGAGATTTCCGTGAAGATTTGGGGATTTCACGGAAGATTTCCAAGATTTCGGGATTTCTTAGATTTCACGCGAGATTTTTCAAGATTTATTCAGAGATTTCCGGTAAAGCGTACGAGATTTCTGCAAGTGGCGGACCTGACAGGCCCGCAGAGGAACTCTCAGCCTCCAGTGCCTTCTGTAAGTAAGAGTGCATATTTCAACTGGCTTGCTAGCTGTTGATTTGCACGAGGAGCAACTTGGCAGAGTCTGCGGGTCTATAAATCTGTGTTACGCGCGCCTTGCGGGGCGCTGTCCCCCCAGGTTGTAGCCTGATTAGCAAAGCCTGCCCATGAAACCACCATGTGCAATAACCTAATTACATCCAAGTTGAAGGCGGTGAATGCGGTTATAATATATCTAGCCCCTGATTCAGGCACTAACAGCCCATTCAACAGTAAGAGTTTGTCTATGGTAGGTATCTATATACAACATACCCATGAACATAAGAGTGACTGTAACAATAAAATGCAGTGTTGCCATAAGCTGTTAAAAATAGTGGAAACAAGTGAAAAAATCTTTTCTTCAAAATGAAGGGGGATATAGGGATGGCTTGAAGCACCAAAAAGGAAGAAACAAGGAGTCATTACACAGCAAAGATGCACAAGGCTACGTGACACCATCCCTATAGCTATCTTTGTTTTATTGCAAAGTGCAATATCCAACAAAGATATAGGGATGGTGTCATGTAGCTTTATGCATCTTTGCTGTGTATTGACCCCTTGTTTCTTCCTTTTTGGTGCTTCAAGCCATCCCTATATCCCCCTTCATTTTGAAGAAATGATTTTTCCACTTGTAGAAAAATCCGCTTGAACGAACGACTAGGTTGGCTCAATCCCGCTCGCCAATAAGGATGACAATTGAGGAATTGTGCCATAGACAGTTTATGCTATGCACTACGCATGGCGCAGTTAAAAAGCCAGTGTAGAGCACCTTCTTGCTTTTATGCACTCAAGAGATCAGCAGGTATATCAGTTCCTTCATTCACTGTAGATATTCCAGATCAAGACAAAGTCAATATCCTTTTCAACAAAGCTCTAAGAAGAACGTAAGTTAATTGGCGAGTGAAGCGAGCCCACCTAGTCGTCTGAATGCGTCCAATCCGTAGCGGTCAACCGACTACGTAATTCAGTCGCAAAATTTCTAACTGCTCGCACTCACTCGCCGAACATTCCTCTAGTATCATTTACGCCTCCAAGATGTGAAACTATTTATAGCAGGAAAGCTAGGACAAGGAAACTCTCTTCCATTTCCTTGTTGTGTATTAGTTGCACATCAACATGTTTGTTGCCTGTTGCCTGTTTGTTGTTCTAGCTAAAAGAAGGCCTGCCCATAAAGGGGGGTGCCCTTGATGAGGAAAGAGTAAACACTTATAGGAAATTCATTGGCTGCCTTTACGGCTGGTTCGGCAGAACATATTCATAACAGTGACGCATACAATGGATATTCAATAGCGGGGCCAAACTTACTAGCAGTGCCAGAGCTAACATGAAGACTCTATCTGTAAGTGCCTAAGACTAAACAGTACGAAGCGCGACATACTGACCTCAGTGAAGGGACGAGGTTATTAGATCGAAGCGTTTTAGCTCCCCTAGGAGATTATTGGCCTGCGGCGCACTGCGTATATAGCTAGTCGTGAAGTATAATATAGCTAGTTATTTTTAGTCTCATGATCTCACATCTCCTCTGTACGTGAGTAAGTAATATTGCGGTGATGTGATTAGCTACCATAATTTTTGTTCTTCAGATGCAATGTGTCTTCGTTTTATTGGGTCTCTGTCAAATGATTGTTTCAGGTAAGAGTTCGAAATTTTTATCTGCATTAGCTACTTGTCACAGTCTTCACCTGTTCAACACACTGTAAGGGGGTCATAGGGGCACTGGAAGAATAGTCTCTAAGCTTGTACTTACTGACTGTCCTCATTGACAGCGAGTGTGGCACATGCCATTGTAGGACTGCATGCAAGCTAGGCAAGAGTAGCACCAAGGACTTTCAGGGAAAAATGTTTATTCATTATTCATGGTTTAATTGCGCGCATGCGCAATGAAGTTGTGCAATGTCAGAGTGTTTCATCGCGGCCACAGAGCAATACGGCGATGCCCAGAGCGAAAGATACTCTCTGGAGGAGATGTCCGCTCTTGGTTGATGTAACCTAGTGCTAACTGGTGAAGATGCTATCCCGTCATCGAACTCCAATAGAGAGGCGCCTTAGAGCGCTGAAGGATCGTTCACACGAGCAGGATCCAACACGCGCTCGTATGCTAGCGCTAGGCCACGTGGTAGCCGGAGACAGCGTCTTGCTTCTCAGACGGCCGGGGAGAGAGAGACGCCTGTCGCAACGTCGGGCGCGGGAGAGGGCATGTCGTGAAGCACGATTATCTCACAAGATCGTGACACACGCCTACAACAGGTGAGAGTCGCTGACCGCCGGAGACAAGCGCTAGAAACTCTGTCACAGAGAAGCACCCTACACGCCTCAGCATCCGCCTCTCTTGAGCACAGCTAGCTAAACTTATCACTGGCGGGTGCATGACACTTCTTGTACATGTAAGTAGAGTAGCTCATCAATTATCGGACACCATCACCCCGACACAGCCATTTCTCTCGGACCAGACAGAATTAGCTATCCTCGCTACGTTCAGTACCTCAGAGGGTGTCACTCAACAGGCATGCACAGTATATACCAGCTTCGGCAGAGGGATAGTAACGCTACGGCGGCACAAAGATCGCTCACCGTCCGAACCACCATCAGTCGGAATATGGCCCCTTGTTCGGACAGTGCTTGATTGCAAAGCTAAAGAGACAACGGAGACAACGGAGACAACGTTATGTACCGAGAAAACCTCCACACTATAATACTACAGCTGAACACCCCAGTACTGCGTCGTACAGCTAGCTGTGCGCAAAACCGCCGCACAATTATGCACAAAGACTCCGCCCACGTGCTTCAAACGATTGCACAGGCGCATTTGAGGCAAAATAACGCGGATACTAGTTCCCTAAAGGGAAGAACTTACGGCATGTAACTCGCCTTGCCCTTGCAGTGAGTTGTAGGTAGACAAGACATTGCGGTCCGATAATTCGAAGGTGTCCGATAAAGAGTGGTGTCCGGTGATTGATGCAGTACTCTACTGATCTAAGGATTATTGAATAATGAGTCAGACGTAGGCTACTACATGTAATAATAAATCTTAATTTGGGGGCTGTTTATTTTTCTAAGTCTGGAGCCTGTTAGCTACATGTCTCTTTTTCTAAGCTTTTGGGCTGCTGTGTACTCATGTACGTTATTTGCTGAGCATGAGAGTTGGGGTGCCAGGCTGAGGCGTGTAGGGAGAGTTGACGTCATAAAAGATCTTTAACCCACCGCCCCGGTTCTCAAGGATGAGTATCTGGTGTCCCTCTCTCATGTACATTTGTACAGTTTGTGTGTGTGTGTGTATATGTTATCATGTGCTTTGTTGTGTGTGTTTCCGTGTGTGGATTGGGGGATTTGGTCATGATGGTTCTTTCTTTCTTTCTTTCTTTCTTACTCTTTATAGCTAGTTTGCTATACACTTATAATGTCATGCTGTTTGTAACATCTGGACATGCTATGACATTAAAGTTATGGATAACACGAAGGTTGTTTTACGTTGCTTTACAATTCTGCATTTCCTATTATACATTCATTAGCTGCAACACTGGATGTTTCTGTGGTCAGGATCAAACCAGATCCTCTGCAGGATGAGTTTCCTTGTCCACAGCAGATGATGGAGTTCAGGTGCCAGATATTGGTACCATCATTTGCAATACAATGGACTGTACCAACCGGTGACCATCTGGATTTTGGTCAAACAGATAACATTGGGACTTTTTACGTTTCATCTGATAATGCATACAACGCTACTCTAACAGACAGGACAGGGGATCCCAATAGCAACAATAGGTTCTTCTTCACATCAACTCTACTGGTGTTGGTGCCAGTAAATGAGTCAAACCTGACTTGTGTGGGAGTCACTGGAGCCGATCCAGTCAAAGAGAGCACTTCAATCATTCTCAGTGGTAAGAATTGTTGCAACTGATTTCTCCAACGTACAACTTGGCGTAACCCCAGTTGTTTGCCTAAGGCTAAGGCCAGAGGTCAAATCTCACCTGAATCATGTACTACAAAGCATCCAAATGTGGCATTCTAAGAGCTACTTTACTGATTTAAGGCTCGATCGAATACAGGATCAACTTCCTCCACATGCACATGAAGCAGAACACCTGGTTCACATACTTATAGTTGTTTTAATACCCCTCTATTAGGTACCCCAGACCCTCCCAAAAATCTGGGTTACAACGATAGAGTTGTGATAGAGAGTTCAGTGGATCTCCAGTGGACCAGACCTTCCTATACTGGGGGAGTGGCTGTAGTCAACTACAGAGTCAGCAGTACCAGTGGTGTCACAGTGACGGTGAAAGACACCAGCGAGGACGTGAAGTATTCTCCTGGTCTTGTCTATGGAGAGGTTCAGGTCCTAGCTATCAATACGTGTGGTCTGGAAAGCCAGCCAGCAGTTATCAACATACCTGCTAAAGGTGATTGTACTGCAAGTGGCAAAATGCCATTGTTAACCCTCGGCGGCGCGCATGCGCAGCGAGGGTTACCGTAGTCGTTCTGTGTGTCTGTCTGTCTGTCTGTCTGTCTGTTACCACGTTTTCTGCCACCACGCGCAACAAACAGGCCAAAAAACGACACCAACGGGTTCTGTGTGTCTGTCTGTCTGTCTGTCTGTACCACGTTTTCTGCCACCACTCGCAACAAACAGGCCAAAAAGCGACACCAACGGGTTCAGCGCTACACTGGCTTCATTTAAAACTGGCGATGTTCGTAAAAGTACCGCGTTCAAAAGTTATGGCGTGAAAACCAAGTGAAAAAGCCAATTGCAAATTAGCACGGGCTTACCTCGACAAGATGTGCTTGCTCTGCATACCTTGGAGGCACAAGACCTCAAAACGAAGGGCGTGTATCGACTCCCGCATGCTATCTACTACTGTAGCTAGCCCGTGTCAGACTCTCCGCGTGCTAATACTAGCGGGAGACCACGAGTAAACGCATACTACGGCCCAGCCCATCAATTAGCGGGATAGCGCAAGCGCAGTTCGCCGAGGGTTTGCACTTTAGTTATAAAAGCAAAGAGAAATTCTGTAAATAGCAAGTCACACCCTTCCATGGAAAGTAGACATAAGGGTTTAATCCCGGCACAAATGCATGGAAAGGTTTTGGATTTATGGTAGCTAATGGGAGGAATTTATAAAATTTCTGCCGCGGACCTTGCAACAAAACATGCTATATTTTTCGGGTGAGCGATTTTAGAGAAATTTATTAACTTCACACCCCATAGCTATGCTAGTACTATTCTTTTTGCATGTCATAGCACGAGATACAAGATTAAGAAGTGCAGACCATCTGACAGGCTATAAACCAAGGACCGTAGCCCTCACTGTGCATGCACACCAAGGGTTAATTAAATCTCAGTGATGCAGTTAATAAGTGATAACAGATGATGCAGATGCACAGTCACTTGGTAACACTGCATAAACAGCGCTTTTTTCTCCCCTCCCTGCACATGTGAATTGTGGTGCCAGAGTTGGGCATACTTTTTATTCACTGTGGTGTTTTAACAGGCAAACAAGTCAACTACACCCAGGACAGCTCTCTTTCCTTGAAAAGAAAGAGCTGTCCTGGGTGTAGTTGACTTGTTTGTTTTGCCCTGCCATTCTACCTCATTACCTCATTGTTGAGACATGCGCATATGTACACTCTTTTAGCACCCCCACTACCTAACATTGCGGTTCAGTTCACCTGTGAATCCTTGCCATGGACAATTGAGTTGACAGTGAGGATGCTTGTAGCTCTTAGGTCGTTGTTAGCAGTTATCATTGCGTGTGTCTATATTATTATGGCTGTAGTATGAAATGGAGGAAGGAGTGGTCTATCCTAATATGGATTTCATTCTGAGTCTCACTCCCACTGATGAGACTGCCAGTAGTCACATGTTCTCCTCCGGAGATCCTGCCTGTTCTGATGTCACCTCTTATAGCACCTACTGCAATGTGAATGTCCCCAGAGATGTCTACATAATCTCTGTTAATCTCACTAATGATCTTGGTTCAGCTATAAACAGCAGCACATTTGACAGTGAGTTGTGTTTTATAGCTAGCTATCTGGGTGTGGAAAAGCCAATCACTACATGCCAATTGCTTCTATAGCACGGCCTGTTATTGTGGAAAAGGATTTGATGCTGACTACTCAGTTGCTGTTGATTGTGACTGTGAGAAAAAACGCACTGTGTCCAGAGACTAAGTCTCCAGTTCTGGTAACATTTGGAACCAGAGCAGTGACTGGAGGAGAGTGTGAGATCCAGCAGAAAGCAACCGAAATGATCATCTCTTCTGGAAACTCTGCCTCCTTCTGTGTGGATGCTGCGTCTATCACCTTAGGCCCTGATGAGACCATCTGCTTTATAATCAGCCTTGATGGAGTGCCTTGTATGTTACACGGAATGATAAGTGTGTATTTGAGATTTTACTTTTTCTATATACAGTTATATATGGCACTGGCAATGCCTCTACAGCCATCACTACTAGTTGTAGTAGTGATGAAAATGGCCTCTCGGTTGATGCTGTTGCTGGTATTGCAGTAACACTCACTCTGCTGGTGGTCCTGCCAGTGGGTGTGGTTTTTGGCTGCTGTGGGATGTGGTGTCTGATGAAGGCTCAAGGTAGAAAGAAGAGAAGAATGGCTCCACCACTGTACGAGGAGCCAGTAAAACCTGTTTTTTCTCTGACTGAGAACCAAGCATATGGACAGGTTGCACGTCGACAGACGACCAGCTGAATGTAACTTGCAACGGGAGCTGTAGCTAATAATTATAAGTTAGCTGTGTGAATCGTTCATGTTTTTTTACATATTACTTAGCAATGACTT
>CASHTH010001243.1:0-11778 GCA_030341885.1 Geodia barretti | reverse complement strand
GTCATACTGTTGGAAAGTGCCTTGGTAGCAGTGGAGACGTGCTGTATGAAGGGATATAAAGGGTTGATCCGTATGCCAACGACCTTCTTACCGTCGAAGCAGATTTTTCCTGGGATCGCCAAGATGTCTCGCCTCAACCGTTTCAGTCCTCGGCTTTGAAGCATCTCCGTTGCCTTTCGGTGTGCGTTTTTCGGTTGGCTCCGAGGCCCCTTCAGGTATCTTAACCGCCTCTATGAACCACGCTTTCACTCCAAATCATCAGGTTTATGGGCGAGTTTCTGCGAGTAAAAAGCAAAACTTGCTGTGCGATAAATCCTGTCTTTCTGTATTTTCGCAAAGAGAGGGCTTGATAATCTTGGGCGAAAGAGTTCTCCGGGGCCCCACTGCGTTTGTCATATTCAAGCAGCAGTTCTTCAAGCGTTGCGGTCGTGTCGGTTGAAACCAACACGGCATAACTCCAAGTGCCATCTTTTTTCGGTGTTCTCACAGCGACTTGAACCGTCCGTCTCGCATACCGATGCGGTTGTTGAACCCACCCTGCTTCTCTACCCTTGACGCCTTTCGACGTTGGCACAGACACACCCACTCCTCCATGGGGGCCGCTAACTTTTGGATCCGGCGGGAGTTATACATCTTCCCGATGAGGCGATACCCCCGCCCATAAGGCATAATTGATATTGGCATCCGTGCCAAATCCGGCATCAAAGCGAAGCCGAACTCGGCTCCGTTTCTCAACGCTATCAAGCGTCAAAACAGTCTCAAGTTTGCCGAGCATCGGCTTGAAAACAGCATCGCTGTTGGTTTTAACCGGGGTATAACGCCTGCGTAAATATCTCTTGGGTGTCTCCGCAGACACACCGTGCCAACTGACGCGTATAAGTATTCGGCTTTTTCGCGACATATCCTTTCTCTGAACCCTCGGCATGCTTGCCAATCGGCAAGGAAGAGAGGTCTATATCCACACCTATCTCATCTTCAGCCCCCAAAGACACCTGACGCCCCTGACCTTGTTTGAGACGCACCTCCGCTAAAGCAGATTCAAGTGAAGCAACAGTCGCCTCCGTTGAGGCATCTAACGTCTGCTGGATCACCGACGCATCCGCACATCTTTGGTAGCCAAAGCCACCTAACAAGCCACGATCCGAGCGAACTTTGGTTTGGATTTCAGACACCGTCTCCGCACCCGATAGCATCCCTAACACCACAAAAACTAACTTGTCTGTCGGACGATACACAACTGTTTTCTGCCCGATATTCACCGTGTCATGGAGGGGCTGAAATACCTCACGAACCCGCAACACTTCACCCAGAGCACACAACGGCGCCTGAGGCGTTACCACCCATTTTTTACCATTGTGCTTTTTCCGTTTTTTTGCTATACTTCTTTTTGCCATTGAAGACCTCCAAAAAGGTTTAGGTTCTAACACTTATATCATAACCTTTTTAGAACTTCAATGGCACGTTATTTCTACTTTCACACACCCTAAAGCAAGTAATCAAATCATGCTTTCATTGGACAAAAACAAGGAAACTACTGCAAAAGTCAAACTACTGCATCGGTGAAAACGGGGCAGGGAGCAGGAGTTTGCTCTCCTGTGTGATGGGTCTGACGGAGCCTTTGGGGGGCCAGACACCTTTCTCTCGTGTCTCTGCTCGGACGCGTTGGCGTTCTTCAAAACTCTTATACGCCCAGAGATGGATGAAATTGTTGACACCCCCGTATTCTGAGTACCAGCAGCCTGCCAGTGGTGAGAGTTTCACGCGCTCGGGGATAGCCGCACCCCACGCTTCTAAGACTTGTGGCATACCTTCCGCAGGATAGGTGTACAGACGCATTTCATACAGTGGTCCGATGTCCTTTTCGCCTAAGGGTTCCATAAAAGGAGCCGGTAGATAAATCTCGGATACCATTGATACGATGATATCACTTGTATCGGGGGGCCATACCGAATTTGGTTCGGCTTCTGCAGCGCGTCGAATTTCTGCCCGCTGTTCAAGGCTTTCGTAGGGCCAAATGGCGACCATCTGATTCAACGGTCCCACTTCGGTGTACCAGTGTCCTCCGAGTTGCGAGAGTTCCTGGCGACCGGGTAGTTTTTCGCTGAAGCGTTTCCAGTACTCTTGGAGTTGCCCAAGTTTCAAGTTGTAAGTTCTTATCTCGTAGATCACGCTATCCCTCCTATGTTTTGAGGAGCTGCTAACTTAGAATCAAACGGATATCATCTTCACAATGAAATCAATTGTGACACCATTTTGACGGAGTGCGTCGCGGTAGTTCCACCATTCACTATCTACCGCTTGCAGAATTGGCGGTTTTTCGGAGTGTGCGAGTGCGACAGCGATGAATTTGCGATCCGCTGGATCGAAACCCGTTAGTGCGGGATCCGTTGGAAACTCGCGGAAGTCATTTTCTGAACCATCAATTGGTGTAATAGGAACGAAGTCACATTGCCTGTCCTTGTTCGCCAAGAGCCATCCGAGAAACCTATCACCGATATCTGCACCGTTGGATCGGAGATTTCGCATGTACTCGTTAAGGATTCTCCAATCGTCATCAAGAACTAATTTCACTTCGCCAGTCATAATCTGTTGGAGTTTCTCGGTACAAGTGAAGACACAACCAGCGGAGGCTTGTTGTGATTTACCGTTGGCAACTACAGCGACATTTGTATCTACTACAACGGTCACAGACCTTGCTCCTTCTTGCGTTTCATTTCGGCTTTGGTTTTCTCGACCAGATCACCTGTTGCGTCACCAAAGAAGTTTTGTGGCCAATTTGTGATGTTTCCGTAATCATCTACGTTGAGCCGCTCAATTTCGGATGTTCCTTCGTTCATTTCGCAAAAGTAGAAGGCGGTGTCGTCTGCCGAAATCTGTTCCTCAGCGATCCGCCGCATTAACCGTATAAGTAGATGCTCACTGTGACTCTCAAGGATAATCTGTAGTTTACGATTTTTTACGACCTCAATGAGAAGATCTGCCAAATCCTGATTGGACTTTGGGGTGGAGGTGCGCTTCAGGCTGTTCAAGGATGAGGATACTTCCTTCAGGTACGTAATAACAGAGTACCAGCACGGGCAGGACCTGTGAAACACCGAAACCTACATCGGTGAGTCTGACTTCGGGTCCCCCCTTGTACTTTCGGACGAGGAATTCGTAATCTCTTTCTGTATTGGAGATAGGATTGAGGCGATAAGAGTCAATTAAATCCAACCGCTGTAGCCATTTGGGGATCTGCTCGTCAAGAGAACGGAGTTGAATTCGTCAGAAAAGAGTGCGGTGACGGTATCTTCTCCGTGCTGACCTACACCCGGTGAATGCTTACCCTGCCATGCGTAATGCCGACGGGGATATTCACGGAGGGGACCGAGATATTCAATACTACGGAATAGATTTGAAAAACGCGTCTGGAGTGGGGAAAAAAGTTGCTGCGTCTTAGAATATGCCCCCTGAATTCCATAGCATCGAAACAGTGCAGTATCAATCCAAGAACCACCAGGAGTGGAAATCGAACAGTCTTCCTGACCGTGCCAATCTACTCCAAAGCGTTGCTCATTTATCCTATAATTGAAACTTGCATCAGAAACTGAATTCTCCACATTATTGATAGTGAATTCAAAAGAAAGCGTATCCACTTCGTCTACATCCGGTAGGCTTAATTTTTCGGAAAATTTCCATGCTAGAGAGAATCCAAGTGGTAAATCACGTCTGTGTTTGTGGATTAGGTCGTCAAAACTCCCCAAGTTAACGAGGGAACTGTCATCACCGAAATCAATCACCTATTCCAATCTGATGGACGTTCCACAGTCTGCTTTAGCATAAGCAGCGTTTGCAGAATGCTGGTTTTGCCGGAACTATTTGCGCCAAAGAACCCAGTTAACGGAGCAAGATGCAACTTACCTGTATCTTTCCACGACTTGAAATTTTGCACGCTGAGTTCGGTAATCATGATGTATACCTCGCTCTGTGGCACAAAAAGAAATATTTCTGTGCTTAGAAATATACAGATGCCGCCCTTACAAGGCTAAAGAGATGGCAGGGACGCGTTTCTATAAACATACTGAAAATACCCAAGCAAATAAACCCTACGGGACTAAAGAGGGAGAAATGAAATGTACCTGACAACTTAAGCGAGTGATTAGGCAGGTCCGGTGCGGTTACATGAAGTTTAAGTATTTAATTTGGTAATTTCCTAACGATGCCGGTGCGGTTAGGAAACCGCACCTACCGGGCCTGGGGAGAACATAGAATTACCGAAATATTTTCTTAATCTTCATCAAACCGTACCTACCGCTCGCCTTGCTGGCGAATTATGACCAACTCTTCCAGAATACGCCTGTGAAGACGATGTAATTCAAGACCTATTCCGATGCCGATGGCAGTCAACACACCCGCTCCCAGAATAATTTTTGTTTTTAAGGACATGCGATGCTCCTCTGTTATGTGTGGTGAGGATGCTTCGTTAGAAGTTTTCGATAATCGCTGCGCCGAATTCGGAGGTACGGACCTTTGTCGCGCCTTCCATGAGACGCTCCAGATCGTAGGTGACCCGCTTTTGGAGGATGGTTTTCTCAAGTCCAGTGATAATCAGGTCAGCGGCTTCCTGCCAGTCGATATGCTCCAGCATCATTACTGCTGAGAATAAGCGAGCCCGGGTTGACGACATCTTGGTCGGTGTACTTGGGTGCCGTGCCGTGCGTTGCTTCAAACAATGCGACTTCGTCGACTGAGGTTGCCACCGGGAGCCATGCCGATACCGCCGACCTGTGCCGCCGCGGCATCAGAGAGATAGTCGCCGTTCAGGTTCGGCGTGACAATCACATCGTATTCATCCGTCCGTGTGAGAATCTGCTGTAACATGCTGTCGGCGATTCGGTCATTGACGATAATTTTGCCTTCAGGACACTTACCGTCATAGTCGCTGTAGAGTTCGTCTTCCGTGATGGTTTGCTCAGCGAATCCTCTTTGGCGAGTTCATATCCCCAAGCGCAGAACGCGCCTTCGGTAAACTTCATGATGTTGCCTTTGTGGACAAAGGTAACACTACGTCTGCCGTGGTCAATCGCGTATTGGATCGCCATGCGTGTCAAGCGTTTTGTGGCGAAAATGCTGATGGGTTTTATGCCGATACCGGAATCTTCCCGGACCTCTACACCCATTTCGGTGCGGAGCAGTTCAATAAACTTTTTAACTTCCGGTGTGCCTTGTTCCCACTCAATACCGGCGTAGACATCCTCGGTGTTTTCACGGAAGATAACGACATCCATCTTTTCAGGATGCGTGACAGGTGCGGGGACACCTTGGAAGTAACGGACAGGACGGATACATGCATAGAGTTCAAGCACTTGACGCAAGGTCACGTTTAAACTCCGAAAACCACCGCCGACAGGTGTCGTCAGTGGTCCCTTTAAGGAAACGCGGAAGTATTCGATAGCGTCAAAGGTATCCTGTGGCAGCCATTCGTTGTATTTTGCCATGGCGTTTTCGCCAGCATAGACATCGAACCAGACGATCCGTTTTTCGCCGTTGTATGCCGTCTGGGCAGCTGCATCAACAACGCGGCGTGTCACCTTCATGATGTCTCGTCCGATGCCATCGCCTTCAATAACGGGGATAATAGGTTCATTCGGTACGACGAGCTGCCCATTGACATACCCTATTCTTTCACCCTCTGTTGGCACTGTTAATTGCGATAATTCAATCACTGATTATTCCTCTCTAAATAGTTATCAGTTTTCAGTACTCAGTTGTCAGTCAAAAGAGCCCTTGGCTTAACAAATTCTCTTTTTAACTGAAAACCGATAACTAATAACTGACAACTTCTAAAAGGTGTTCGTGCTTGCCATGCGGTTGTGTAATGCTACGACTTCGTTGGCAATTGTCATATCGTCGGTTGGTGTCGGAATGACATCTGGATGTGGTGGGATAACGGGTCGGATAATCTTCATTTCGAGTTGCTCACGTGCGTCCATCATCCAACCGAAGCCGCGGAAGATGTATGTCAATAGCGTTCTGTCGCTTTCGTAGATATCCAATCCTTCTTGGACTGCCCACCCCCCAAAGTCGGTGTTGGGAGTCAGACGGAGTGGCGGTTCGTCTTCACGTCCCGGGCGGACCATGCCTTCAATGAAAGCGAGTTGATAAATGCGTTGTACAATAGCCAACCGCTTTTTCTGCCTGTCGCTGAGTTGAATGTTGCCGTTATCAACTGCCTCAAGGAACGGATTGAAATAGATAGCGGGTCTGGGATCTTGTTGGATTTCATCGGTGCGTCCGGCGGCGGCGATTTCTGGGTGTCCAAAGGTCGGCAGTGCGGATTGCATCCGTTCATGGATAGCCTCTTCGCGAGCAGTGGCATCAAGGGGTTCGATTTGATTGATAAACGCTGTCATATCGTGAATCGCCCCGAAATGTCGATCGCCATCCAAAGCCATCTGCGCAGCAACAAAAAAGTCAGACACAGCACCAGTGTGCAAAGTGGCCAGATAGCGAGCGACGACGTTGGAACCTGCGGAACCGTGATGTGTCTGTATAATACCCATCCGTTCTAAAATATCCGCTTCGACAGTGCTTGCTTCTCGCCCCAAGAGGAGACTATAACAGGTTTGGAAGGCTGTTTTTTCACTCTTTTCGTGTGCGTTGATGAGATCGGTCGCGCGCATTGCCAGAACTTGCGGGTGTAGTGCTGGGTTCTCACGGAGTTGATGTCGCATATACACAGAAACTGCCCCAACAGCGACATTCTCCATGTGTGTTTCAATCAATTCAAGCAGGAGTGAATCGGCTTCTCGTGTGCTGTTAATCCCTTTCTGATCCGGAATACTCAGTTTACGGAGTGTTGAGAAGTGTTGAATGGCAGTCTCGGGGCCGGCTTCAGGGAAGGCTTTAACAAATTCTGCGACCTGATTGACGAGGCGTTGTTCAGCGGTTAGGCTCTCTCTGCGAGTCGTAGAGAAACTATAGAATTTCTTATCTATTAAGTCGGATAGCGTCGCTTTTCATCAAGCCCGCTCGTATCAGTTTCAGGTTTTCTGCCGAAAAGTCCAGTGAAGATAACAGCTGCGGGACTGAGTTTGTCTGCGACAATTTCACTTTCGGACACAATACCGCGAATCGCAAAGCTGCGGATGTTCAAGGTTATCTGTGTACCGCCACAATCAACAGCGACTTTGTGCAGTACCGGATTCGCGAAAACGGTTGTAGATTGGGGCATCGAACTGAAACTTTTGAGTACCGCTGCAATCTCATCCTCTCCCAACTCAACCGCTCTATTTAAGGAATCCGTTACGGGTGTGTACGCTGAGGCTTCTGGCACATCTGACAGGATTTTTCGGAGCGCGGCTTCCTGCTTCGCCTCCAAATTCTTGTTCAAAATGAATTCTCCTTCGTTGACTATTTAATAATAAGTTCTGTCTTGCAAACTTCGCCGAAATAATTTTATAGTAAAGCCCACAATTAAGTTTACACTGTCTGATGTGGCGAGGTTAGGAAACCTCGCCAGCAATGCGGTGAACGGGATGGATTGCCTGTGGAAGTGTCAAAGTATTTTTAGATTTTACTATAACTCGTCCTGATCCGCACAACTACCTTTCAAGCAATAGGACAGTAAGGTGCTGTCGCTTTAGTTTAAAAAGTTTCTGATTGACCTATATTATAACTTAACGTGAGTTCGACATAAGCGTATAGTTAGAAACCCGACACATTCTCACACGGGCGGCGTTGGATTGTTGGGTTTCGCTATGTCTATTTCTATGAATGTGTCCTTGAAAAGTAGGTTTTCTTGGTAGACTGAAGGTTTCTTGGTCATTCACGGCTTTACCCAACCTACGGGCCCCTTCAATTTTTATTATCGAACTCACGTAACTTACAATATTTTATCAGATTTCCGATTAAAAGTCAAGATAAAATTGGAAAACGGTTATTAGTTTTCAGGCATCGGTTGTCAGTAGTCAATCAAAGAGATGGATAACTCCGTGATCGGTGAGGGATCTGTAGATTGTGCTGTCTATAGATGTATCCTTTTAAGGTCAATCTCGCAAAAATTGATGACTGAACACTAAAATTTGACTTGCAGAAATACGGATTTTGTAGTATCATTATTAACGAGCGTATTTGATTAAGGTACCTACGCGCGTACCTACACCACAGCAGAATTACAAACACACATCGGCGGTACGCTGCAGGGTGCCTTGCATTCTATTTTTTTACAGATAAGGAGTCTAACTACATGCGCAATGAAGCATTAGGAATGGTTGAAACACGCGGACTTATCGGCGCGGTTGAAGCTGCCGATACTATGGTGAAAGCCGCAAACGTCAAATTAGTTGGAAAAGAGCAAGTTGGTGGCGGTTTTGTCACTGTTATGGTTCGTGGAGATGTTGGTGCGGTGCAAGCCGCGACGGATGCTGGGGCAGAAGCCGCGAAAGCGGTTGGTGAATTGGTATCGGTACACGTCATCCCTCGCCCACATTCAGATGTGGAGACTATTCTCGGCGGTGGCTCGGAAGAAGCGAAGAGTCCCAGCAAATAAATCAGGTTGTAGGGCGGGGGATGACTTTCTCGCCTTTGCCCTACTCCGCTTTACCAGAGAACATGTTAGCATTACCACGGGTCCTGTCCAGTGGTTTTAGACGTGCTCCTTATGCGCGTTCTGCGCGATGAGGTACTGGAGGGCTTAATGGCACAAATTGACGAAAAACAGATTGAAGAGATTGTCTCCCAAGTTTTGAGAACGCTGCAACAAGACGCGCCTGGGACGGTGCAGCCTACGGCATCCGTCGGTGTGAGCTCTTCCCAGTCAGGGGTCTTCTCAACAGCATCAGAGGCTATCGCAGCCGCGAAAACCGCACAAGCAGCATTGGTCAAACTTGGGTTTGCCAAAAGACGAGAAATCATAGAAGCGATCAAAGAGGTCTCGCTTGCGAATGCGAAACGTCTTGCTGATTTGGCAGTACAAGACACCAACATGGGCAATGCGGCACACAAAATGATGAAGAACGAGGGTGCCGTAACACTTTCACCCGGTGTGGATGATCTTATATCAGAAGCGATATCGGGTGATTTGGGTACACTTCTTATTGAGTACGTCCCGTTCGGAGTTATCAATTCGATCACACCTACCACAAATCCGACATCAACGGTAATCAACCACGCGATTGTGATGCTATCGGCAGGGAACGCTGTTGTTTTCAGTCCGCATCCAAATGCGCGTGACTGCACCGAAGAGACAATGCACGTCATCAACGAGGCAATCGTTAAGGCAGGTGCTCCGCCTAATCTGCTCACCTCCGTTGCAAATGCGAGTCTACGGACAGCCAAGGAGATCATGGAGCATCCTGACATTGCTATGCTTGTCGCTACTGGTGGTGCATCCGTTGTGAAGGCAGCGTTATCGAGCGGCAAAAAGACAATCGCCGCCGGTCCCGGCAACCCACCCGCGATTATTGATGAAACCGCCGACGTTCAGGAAGCGGCAAAGCACGTCATCGCAGGCACCAGTTTCGACAACAACCTACTCTGTATCGGTGAGAAGGCACTCTTTGTCATCGAATCGGTTGCAAACGATACGGTCCAAGAACTCACACAGAACGGTGGTCATTTGTTGAATGCGAGCCAGCGTGAGGCGTTAGAGGCGGTCGTCACCGAAAAAGGTGAATCGAACAAGGAATACATCGGCAAAGACGCGACGACTATTTTAAACGCCGCTGGCATTACAGCCCCTGCACAGACAGTCGCGATCGTCGTAGAAGTTCCGGCGGATCACAACTTTGTTATCAATGAATACTTGATGCCGATTCTACCAGTCGTTCGGTGTCGAGATTTCGATGAGGCGTTGGCAGGCGCAGTCAGAGCAGAAGGTGGACGCGGGCACACTGCGGTGCTCCATACGAACAATACGAAACGGATCACGCAGTTCACGAAAGCAATGGACTGTAGCGTTGTGGTTATCAATGCCCCGTCTTATGCGTCCTGCGGACTGGAAGGCGAAGGATTCTTGGCGATGACCATCGCTGGACCGACAGGCGAAGGGTTCACACGTCCACGCACCTTTACACGTCAGAGACGATTAACGATCGCAAACAATTTGTCAGTACATACACAGTGACGTAAATAGGTTATTTGCGGCCGGTCCAGGTCGTTTAAAATTTCCCTAAACCGGGCAAAGGTGTTATGCGAACAAAGATTGACGATCTGAGGGCGTTGATACGCCATCATGAGCGTAAATATTACATCGAAAACCAGCCAGAAATATCTGATGCCGAATTCGATGTGCTCATGAAGGAGCTTGAGGCACTCGAAGCAACGTCTGATGCGCCTATCCCGACCAGATTCTCCGACGCAGCGGGTCGGTGGCGGTGCTGTATTAGGCACCCGCATATCGCATCGCAATCCGATGCTGAGTCTGAACAACAGTTACGACGAACAGGAGCTGCGCGAATTCGATGAACGCGTCCGGCGATTGTTAGAAGATGTACCTGTCGAATACGTTACGGAGTTAAAGATAGACGGTTTAGGCGTTTCGTTAATCTATGAGAACGGAGTATTTACGCGCGGTCTCACACGTGGTGATGGTGAGTATGGCGAGGATATAACAGACAATTTGCGAACGATCCGTTCTGTGCCGTTGCGGCTTGCAGAAACAGAAATAGCAGTTCCTCTGGTATTAGAAGCACGCGGTGAAGTCTTCATCCCGAAGCATCGGCTCAATGACATTAACGTGCAGCGCGAGGCAGAAGGGGAACCGCCTTTCGCGAACCCTCGGAATGCTGCGGCTGGTTCGCTTCGTTTGCAAAATGCTTCTATCACCGCTTCACGTCCGTTAGATATTTTTGTATACACCCTGAATTATGCGGAAGGGACGGAATTCGCGACGCATACGGAATCAATCGAAAAGATGAAGCGTTGGGGGTTGAAGTGTAATCCACATACCACCTGCCATAAATCAATAGAAGACGTTCAAAACTACTACGAACACTGGGTAAAAGAACGTGATGAACTCTGCTATGAGACCGACGGTGTCGTTGTAAAAGTCAATCAACTCTCCCACCAGAATGAACTTGGTACCACCTCCAAATACCCGCGCTGGGCAATTGCATACAAGTTCAATGCACAGCAAGCCATCACAACCGTAAAAGAAATTGAAGTACAGGTAGGTCGTACAGGTGCGCTGACACCGGTTGCGATTTTGGAGCCAGTAACGCTTGCAGGCGCGACAATCACGAACGCGACCCTACACAACGAGCAAGAGATTCGCTCGAAAGACATCCGCATCGGCGATCGGATTGTGCTCGAACGCGCTGGGGATGTTATCCCTAAAATTGTTGAGGTGCTAACAGCAGACCGGACTGGTAATGAAGTTGCTTTTGTATTCCGAGATCGGTGCCCGGTGTGTGATACCCCCCTGTCCAACGCTCAGAGGAAGAGGTTGCTGTTCGGTGCATGAATGTGGCGTGTGTTGCACAATTGAAACGTCGCATTGGGCATTATGCTTCGCGCAATGCCCTTCAAATGAAGGTCTCGGTCCTGCTACAATTGACCAATTGGTGGATAAAGAATTGGTTAGCGATGTTGCTGATCTCTACGCGCTGGAGGTGGAGGCGTTGAGCAAACTGGATCGGATGGGTGTCCCGTCTGCAAGTAACCTTGTCCACCAAATCGAACAGAGTAAGACGGCACCCGTAGAAAAGGTGCTTTTCGGACTCGGCATCTTTCATGTTGGCGAGACTGTCGCGGCACTGCTCATTGAACACTTTTTATCCTTAGATGCGCTCAGCACAG
>CASHTH010001242.1:0-11798 GCA_030341885.1 Geodia barretti | reverse complement strand
GTGTCAGTGATACTGCCTTTGGATTTGGCCTGTCAGATCGTCAGCGCGAGCTGAAGGCCAACAAGCTCGTTCCAGACCCGCTGTTGTTATCTCATCGCATTCCTCGGCTGTCCTGGCTTGTCTGGGTCACGGCCTGCCGGGGACAATGAGCTTGGGGAGTACGACGTCAAGGTTCCCTGCCGGCTCTCTGCGAGGAGCGCACGAACGCCCATCATGTGCTGGACCAGCATGTCGCCCAGCATTTCCAGGTCCTCCGCGTCGCCGCTTGTCTCGATGATGCTGGCGTGGTATTCGATACTGAGCAGGTGGAATGCCACGGCCGCCTCCCTTCCACCCCGGGCCATCATTTTCGTTGAGGTTGACTGTTGTGGGCCATCGTCTCCCCATCGTGTCATGGACTTCTCCTTGTGCAGTGGGTCGCCGGCTGCCTGCGATAGCGGACACTTAAGTGCCCGGGGGCCTATTTGTCTGTTAATACTATATTTTCACGACTTTAAAAGAGGTCTCCGTGGCCACCGAGATGGCCACCGTTCCGCAACGCCGCAACCCTGTAACAGAAGCCCGAACCCCGAACCTACGGGACGTCCGACATGGAGTGGGCGCTGCCGACGAGGGGAAGTAGATGCGAGCGTCACTCCGGCGGTCGCAGTGCCCTAGCCATGGCTGACAACGTTCAGCGGATCCCGGCGGTGGTAAGCCAATGACCGGCCGCACTGTGCCCGGAGGCTATGGCCCCAGCTCTTTGGCGCCCGGTCCCCGGCGACTCCTCGTCCAATCCGGCATGCTCGATGCAGCCCGCAGATGCGCAAGTCAGTTTTCCGAGTCATCCGACAACGAGCTGGCGTCAGGCCATAGCCGAGGGCCATTCGTGAACAGGCTGGTCGGTCCGGTGCAGCGGAACGGTCCGGCCCCGGCCGCCGTTTGCCGGGTCGGACCAGCAGGGAGCCGGCCGTGACGTCTATGTCCCGCCACTCCAGGGCCACGTCTCGCCGATACGCAGCCCAGACCGCACACATGATGAGCCCCGCCACCCGGGCGCGGCGAAGCTCCAGGGCCGCCAGGGAGTCCAGAAACCGCTCGACCTGCTGGGGGTTCCAGTAATGAGAGGATACCATATGGGAACTTTACACCAAAAGTTCCCATATGGTCGACTTATTCGACAGTCCGCAAGGCTGAGCATGCCGCCCGGCAGCGCGCCGAGGGCGGCCCGGTACCCGAATATGAACTTTACATTTCTAAGGATACTCTGAACAAGTGGGCGGCCATGTGGCATAGTTAGGCTGAATAGCCCGATGCTGATCGGTTACGAGGTTGTATGGACCAGCCCACCTTTGCCGACCTGGAATATCAGGGCAAGAAGCGCAAGACCCGCCGTGAACTCTTCCTGGAGCGCATGGACGGTCTGATTCCCTGGCAGAGCTTGGAGGGCCGCATCCGCCCCGTGTATCCCAAGGCTGGCAAGGGCCGCCACCCTTACCCGCTACCGGTCATGCTCAGGGTCCACTGCGTCCAGCTCTTCTACAACCTCAGCGACCCCGGAATGGAGGACCTGCTCTACGAGTCCGAGCCGGTGCGGCGGTTCGCAGGACTGAAGCTCTCCGGTCCCCTGCCCGACGAGTCCACGATTTTGCACTTCCGTCATCTGTTGGAAAACCACAGCCTGGGGCAGGGCCTCTTGGAGGAAATCAACGCCCACCTGGACTCCCAAGGGCTGAGGTTGCGAGAGGGAACCATCGTGGACGCCACCATCATCGAAGCTCCGTCATCGACCAAGAACCAGGCCAGGGAGAGGGACCCTGAGATGCACCAGACCAAGAAGGGGAACCAGTGGCATTTCGGGATGAAGGCGCATATCGGGGTGGACTGTGAGACGGGGATAGTGCACAGCATGACGGCGACTGCGGCCAACGTGCATGACATTACGGAGGCCCACAACCTGCTGCACGGTGGCGAGACAGTGGTCTGGGGAGACGCAGGTTATCAGGGAGTACACAAGCGGAAGGAGAACCTGGGACTGGATGTGGACTGGCGGGTGGCGATGCGTCCGGGGAAACGCCGGGGACTCGATCCTGGGAGTGATGAGGCGCTGCTGGAGAAAGCGAAGGCATCGGTGAGGGCTAAAGTGGAGCATCCGTTCCTGCGGTTGAAGCGGCTGTTCGGATACGGCAAGGTGCGCTACCGGGGGCTGGCCAAGAACACGGAGCGCCTGGCGTTGCTGTTCGGCCTGGGCAACCTGCTGGCGGCGGAGGGACGACTGAGGGGGTAGTGCGCCCAGCGGCCTTCCCGGCCAGTCTTCCGGCCTGTACCAAGCTCCCTGAGGCCCTATCAGGGACTAAACGCAAGGGGCTGAGCGGCGGTAAAGAGCGCCCAGACCGCGGCCGCCGCCCCCTCCGCTGCCACGTCCGACATGTCTCGAGTAAAAAAGGCTTGTTCAGAATATCCCTAATGGGCCGGAAGTGGTCTACGGTGGGCGCCAACCCGCCAACCTCAGAATCTTCATCGCATTGTCGTTCGCAATACCAGCAGATATTGCTACTTCTAATACCCAATCCTGGTCGGAATAGCGACCATAGAAAGTCAGATGGTCGCTCTCCTACTTTGTTCTGAAAGTAATCGATCCATCCTGGCGTAAACTGCTGGGAATACTTGGCAACTCCGTCTGGTTCAGGCCCCCGGTCAATCCAGTGCAAATTGGCTAACCTCCGTCCTGCGACAAGTCGGACTGTCGGGAAAGCAAGAAGCGCTGCATTAAGTCTGAGTAACGTTCACGCTGGGCTTCTATTGGACCACCCTTGGAGATCAAGGATTCACTCACCTGGCGACGCAGCGTGTTCAGAATTCGATGGTTTCCTCTTCGCCGGTCAGGGTTTCTTTTCTCCGTAGTTGACGCAAGCGGTCAGATCGTTCAATGGTGATGAGGTCGGTGGGTTCGTCGACCCCCATCATCGTGCGAAGGATTTCGTCGGCGGTCCAGCCGATGACGTCTTCGGTGTTGGTGTTGGTGGTGACGACTCCGTTCTCGTCGCGGTTGAGCAGGTGCACCTGCCCGGCTTTCAGCCCTGCCACAACGAAGGGCGAGTGGGTGGTGGCGAAGATCTGCAAGCCCGGGAAGTGCTCCAGCAACGCAGGGATCACACGCCGCTGCCAGGTGGGGTGCAGGTGGTTCTCGATCTCGTCGATGAGGAGAATGGCGGGTTTACCGGCCCAGTCCCGTTCGAAGCCGTAGTGGTGGACCATCTTAAGGGCCAGCCATCGTATCCAGAGGAGCGTCCCTTCCGTTCGGAGCTGAGATGTCCAAGATAAATGGGTAGTGGCTCGTGATAGTCGGCATAAGCTGACGATGCTGGCTGCTCTTGCAGTGGAAGGTCTTCGAAATTTCGAGGATCGTTGGTATTAATTCCCATCAAGCGCAATATGTTTATGTGCTGGATCAGCGTGTGGGTGGTGGAGGTATAGCCCATGCATACGGGTCAGGGATGTAATTGCGTGATCTGGAATCGTGAATTACTTCATCGCAATGCGTTTGCTGCAAGCATCAGCCAACTTCATCGCGTCCATCAGAATTACCCGTGCCATAGGAGGGAGGTCTTCCCGTTTGCAGACCGCCAAAGTCCTCTCCCAACAGCCGAGACGCGCACATTGTGCGTGGCCGCTAAATGGCCATCCAACGCCTCAGCGGCCGTCTTCCATAGGTGTCGGGATCATCCTGGTCAGAGATGCCGGGAAGGACTTCCCGGAACGAACCGATGTGAATCGTAGGAGGGTCTTCCTGGTTCCTGACGGGCTCATCCCTTGTGCTAGCCAATCCTCACTGCCAGTGAGGGACGGTGGTAGAAGACTATGCTTCGTGTGGTCAGTGATGATTTCTTCGAATTCATCATCAGTGTAGAGGCCCGCTCTAAGGAAGGCCCTCCCTGTGAAATCGGCCTCTTGGCATCCTCTTCAGGACAATCAGGCGGTCAGCCAACACCAAGAGGATGGTACTCTTGCCTGAGGCGTTGGGTCCGATGAATAGGTTGACACGTTCGTCGAACTTCAGTTGAATCGGTTCAGTGAAGGGGGGTATTCCGCCGAGATTCATTCTAACCAAGTGCATATCAACAGCACATTAACCAAAGACTCTATTCGTTTGAGCCTAAGGACATAGGGGGAACCTTGTCAATGAGCGACTACAGTATATTTGAACTCGGCAACCTGCGGCTGCAGGGTGGGGCTACGCTGCGGGGGGCGTGGATTGCTTACAAGACTTATGGGGCGCTGAACGCGGCTGGGGACAATGCGATCGTATTCCCTACGTTCTTCGGGGGGCAGCACTACGCGAACGAGAAGATTATCGGGGCTGGGCAGGCGCTGGACCCGGAGAAGTACTTCATCATCGTGCCGAACATGATGGGGAACGGGCTGTCGTCGTCGCCGTCGAACACGCCTATGCCGTACGACCGGGCGCGGTTCCCGTGGGTGTCGCTGTACGACAACGTGACCAGCCAGCACCGGCTGGTTACCGAGCTGTTCGGCATCGAGCGGATCGCGCATGGTGGTGGGCTGGTCCATGGGGGCGCAGCAGACCTACCAGTGGGGGGCGCTGTACCCGGACATGGTGGAGCGCATCGCGCCCATCTGCGGGTCGGCGCGGACGTCGCGGCACAACTTCGTGTTCCTTGAGGGGGTGAAGGCGGCGCTGACGGCCGACGACGCGTGGGCCAACGGCTGGTACGATTCGCCGCCGTACAAGGGGCTGCGGGCCATGGGTCGGGTGTACGCAGGATGGGCGGTGTCGCAGGCCTTCTACCGAGAGGAAGTGTACCTGGACATCGGGTACTCGTCGCTGGAGGATTACCTGGTGGCCTTCTGGGAGGGACGCCGTCTGTTCGCTGACGCCAACAACTTTCTGGCCATGCTTCGGACGTGGCAGAACGCCGACATCAGCCTGAACGACACGTACAACGGCGACTTCGCCAAGGCGCTGGGGGCGATCAAGGCGCGGGCCATCGTGATGCCGGGGCGGACGGACCTGTACTTCCCGCCGGAGGACAACGAAATCGAGGTCTCGATGATGCCCAACGCCGAGTTCCGTCCCATCGAGTCCATTTGGGGACACTTGGCTGGCAGTCCGGGCCTCAACCCGACGGACGCGGCGTTCGTGGACGCGGCGCTGCTCGAGTTGCTGGCGAGCTGAGGAGGAGAGGGATGGCGGACCTGCGATACGAACGGTACCCCGACGGCCACTATGCCGTCTTCACCATGGACCGTCCTGACCGGCTGAATGCGCAGGGGGCGCAGATGCGGGCGGAATTGCGGGAGGCGCTGGCCGAGTTCTCGCACGACGACGAGATGCGGGTGGGCATCGTCACTGGCGCTGGCCGGGCATTCTCGGCGGGGGCCGACCTGCGGGAGATGGCCGAGGGTAGTGGCAGCGTCCGGGCCGGCCAGACTGAGGAGGAGCGGATCGAGGCATACCGGGGCAACCAGCCCTTCGGACGCAACCCCAAGCCGTTCATCGCGGCGGTCAACGGGCTGGCCATCGGCGCCGGGATGGAGCGAGCTGCCGACTGCGACATCCGGATTGCTGCGACCGAGGCGTACTTCGGGCTGTTCGAGGTTAAGCGGGGCATACTGGCCAACTACGGCATCAACCACCTGGCGCGGCTGATGCCCTTTGGCGAGGCGATGTACCTGATGCTGACCGGCGACACACTGAGCGCGGAGGAGGCACAGCGGTTGGGGTTTGTCCACGAGATGCTGGAGCCGGAGGCGTTGATGCCCCGGGCGGTGGAGATCGCGGAGATGATCGGGGCCAACGCGCCGCTGGCGGTGCAGGGGACGAAGGCCGTGGCCTCGTTCTGGCGGCGCTATGGGCTGGAGGAGTCGTATCGCGTCAACGCCGCGTGGGGACAGCGGGTGCTGAACTCCGACGACGCGCGGGAGGGACCGAGGGCGTTCGCCGAGAAGCGGCCGCCGGAGTGGACGGGGCGGTAGGGGCTCAGGGCCGCTCGCGTTTGAAACGACGCAGGTGGCCCTGGTCTCCGTCACTCCGGTCTGTGCAGGTGGAACTCCCTTCGTGGAGCGGTCCTTCGTTCCCGCCGGGATTCACCGCGAACGCTTCAGGCAACCACCGGCCGCTGTTTCGCTAAGCCGAGAGTGCGGCGGCGACGCCCTCAATTTTCGCTGGACCCTCTGTAGTCAGCTCGCCGATGGCCCTGACGATGTTCGGGTGCTGCAATCCAGAAACCAGGAAGGTCCACCGGCAGGCCCGCTGGGTATTGGTGGTGATCTCCTCTCTCTCGGTGTCAGTGAACGCCCGCCCAGTCGCCTTTTCAAGGGCTTCGATATTCATCCCGATCTGCTGGGCCAAGAGCCCGTCGATGGCCCCTCCAAGCTCCAGGACCTCATCAACGGCCGCCTCCCTTTCTTCAAGGGTGAGCTCCTCGGCCACTTCGCCGATCAGCAGCGTGTCCATCTTGGCGTGCTGCGACTCTTCCAGCCAGTGAACCTCAGGAGATCCCGGAATAGCGCGTCGAGGCCCGAGTCGTCACGCACATGCTCTATGTAGTGGAGCTGGGTGAACCACTCGATAATGGCGGTCAAGAGCATGACGGCAAGCTTGGACTTGCTCCGGACCACCTCGGCCACCTCTTCCCGACCTGGTATCAGGCCGCACTCGATCCCGAAACCCTGGCCGAAGAGGACAACCGACCTGCGAAACAGTTCCTGGTGCTTGAACTCCTCCTCGGCGAACCGCAACAGCGAGCGGGCCCTGACCTCGTCCCCATAGACATCCTCCAAGGCCTCCTCGGCTACAGTGGGGTGATGACTCCTCTCGAAGGCAAAGATGTGGCAGTAGGCGTTGCCCATGATCTGATTCATCTGGAGTTTCTCGGTGTCGTTCAGACATCCGATATCGTCGACGCCGCTCAACCTGTTGGGCAGGAAGCGCTTGGAGAAGTCGAAATTCTTGTTGCCAGGAGCATCGTCCTCAGCCACGAGAAAGACCCTCTGGGATATCGTCAGGCACATCCTGGTACGTGTAGTTATGGGTAAGCATGGGCTCGCCTCCTTACACGGCTGGGACTAGCGGGGTTGTTCCTTATCAGGCGAGCACGCAAAGCTCGAGCGCTTGTGTGCAGGGAGAGCTAGTCGTCGGCGGGGGTGGCTGCGGTTCGCGGGGCGGTGCCTCGACCAGCTCGTATAGGTGGCTGCGGCTCGGATCTGCTCGTCCAGCGCGACGTCGCAGGTCGATCATCAGGCCGTCGCCCTTGTACTTGCGGTTGGCGCGGCTGCTGCCCGGCCACATCGGTGGCTCCGTGTCCTCAACGGTGGAGACGGCGTCATCCATGTCATCGACATAGAAGCCTAAGTGCGTGCCCTCCCTGACGGTGGACGGGCCCTCGCCTAGGTTGGGGGCGTCTCCGTACCCATCTTCAGATGGCGAAATAAATGTAGCCATCGGTGAGCCATACGACCCCTCGGCCTCCTCCGTCGAGCGACGCAGTTCCTCGAGGCCGAAGCAGGTCTTGTCCACTCGGCGTGGCCACGGGTCCTCGTGTGAGCGCTATGTGCTTGATTCTCGGGCCATAATTTCCTCCTAGGCTGTGTCTACAGGTGATGAGGCTAGATCTTGCCTACCAGGGCCTTGAGGGTATCGTAGGCGCGCTGGCCTGAGTCAGGTTCGCCGGGAACGTCGAATATGTTGCCGACGAAGTCGGTTGCTCCGCCTTCCGCGAAGGCTTCAAGCTGGCGCTGGACCGACTGCTCGTTGCCGATGACTGCCACTTCGGCCGGGCTCTCAACGCCCTCGATATCGAGGAGGCGGCGGTAGTTGATCAGGTCGCCGTAGCGCGCGTAGGACTCGGCGGCCTTACGGCGTCCGGCGTTCTCGTCGTCGGTGGCCGCAGTGGGCAGTCCGACGCAGACGCGGGGCTGGGGACGGCCGCTGTTTTCCGCCGAGCGGCGGATGCGCGGCGTGATGTGAGTCTCGATGGTGCGCGGGCCGGCCATCCAGGTCACTGTCCCGTCGGCGAGCTGACCGGCGAGGTTGAGCATCTGTGGAGCCAGCGCGGACACCAGGATGGGACAGTCCGGGCGCTCGAGAGCGGCCAGTTCAAGATTGCAGTTGAAGAACTCCCCGTTGAATTGGACCGCACCCTCCTCCAGCAGGGGACGCATGACGGAAAGGTACTCGCGGGTGTGCAGGGCCGGACGGTCGTAGGGTATGCCGAAACCCTCCTCCATTCCGGGACGGTGCGACGGGCCGATGCCAAGTATGAACCGCCCGTTGGTTGCCGTGGCGGTGGTCAGGGCCTGCTGGGCCAACGCCGCCGGGTGGCGCGGGTAGGTGGGGACGACGCCGACGCCCAGCTCAATGCGGCTGGTCTGCATCCCGGCCATGGCCAGCACCGTCAGCGCGTCGTAGCCGCGGGCGGAGATGTGGGGATCCAGAAGCTGTCGAAGCCGTCGTCCTCGGCCTGCTTGATACGGGCCAACAGGCCGTCCAGGGTCATCAGGTCGGCGACCGAGGCGCCAACGAAAACTCCGATTCGCATAGGCCTACTCCTTAGAAGTCATCCAAGAGGGGTCCTGTTCCTGTGGCATTCAAATGGTTGCGGTCCCCAACCACTTGATTCCCTCGAAAGCGGGAATGATGGGTATGTTCCCGGGGATGGTGCCGGCGAACTGGACAGGGTCTTGAGACAGGTCACCGGCATTGCTACCAATATTCTCCTGCGCTGCGCGGTTCACTTGAAGGCCACGCAAGCCTCGGTAACTACTCGAAGCACCGAGTTCTGGTTGAAGCGCTGCTTGTACTCGGCGCCGATTTCGTTGATTCGATCCATTGCCTCTTCTCCCGCCGCCGCCAGGACCAGCAGCATCTTGGTGCGCTCCCGCTCGATGGTCCCGTCAGCGGTTGTACTCTGCCCAGCGACGTCCATGACCGACAGACCGTCAGGGAAACGGGGCGTTATGGTGTCGGCAAGGAACTTCTCCCAGTCGGCGTCGCTGACTACCTCGCGGTCCCCGTCGCTGCGGCCCACGAAGAGCCGGTACTCGACCCATTGCTCGCCGCCGTCCTCGCACTCCGACTCGGCAGTGCCATCCTGTATGCAAGCAGCCAAGAGGACAAAGACCAGAGCCAGGACCGTGACCAGGGACAACCGGAGAAGGGAAACTTGATTCGCTGTTCTTGACATTGTGCTCTAACTACTCCTCCCGCTGGGGAGGAGGTCAGAGACCGGGCGCGCCTCAATAAACATAATGCCATTGACACCAGGCATTCCACACCCCCACCCCAGCCTTCCCCCCGAGGGGGAGGAAGTTTTCCACACTCGGTCCTAGAGATTCATGGCGTTCAGGCCGACACGAGACAGGTCCTCGTCGGACTGGCCGCTGGGGTAGCCGCCGGCACCGATGCCGCCGAGGATGACGCCGTCCTTCATGATGACGAGTCCGCCTGTGCCATAGGTCATCATGGGATCGCCCTGGTCGGCGATGTTGCGCCCTGGCCGTGCAGGGCGGCTGGCGTTCTCCTCTGAGTCCAAGCCCATCAGGGCCGAGGTGTGGGCTTGCGGGGGCGTGGCGGCGGCTGAATATGCGCAGATTGTCCATGGTCTGGTAGGCCAGCAGGTTGCCGGCACTGTCGACGATGGCCATCGCCACCGGCTCGTTGGGCGTTTCCATCGCCTTGTCTATCATAGCGTTCATAGCGGCCCGGACCTGGGCCATGGTGGGTTCGGCCATGTGCCGTCCTGTGTTTAGTAACCAATTTGCCGCCCCTTGCGGCACGAGGATTATACCTTCATTGCCTTCGGGCCGTTTGAGCATTGCCACCTTTCGTAGTAGCCTAGGGCCGTCCGGCGTCCCAGCAGTTTGTTGCCGAGTCAGGAGACGCCCAGGAGTTGGAAATGACGACGCGGCTGGACTCGTGGCTGGCACTGACCGAGGAGGATCCCATTGAGCCGGATATGCCCATCCTTGATCCGCACCATCACTTCTGGGAGCGCCCCGACAATGTATATCTGCTGGAAAACCTTCTGGGGGACGCGAGGTCGGGCCACCGGGTGAACCAGACCGTGTTCGTGGAGTGCCACTCCCAGTACCGCACCGACGGGCCGGTGGAGATGCGGTCGGTGGGCGAGGTGGAGTTCGTCGAGGGAATCGCCGCCGCCAACGTTGCTGCGGGCAACGAGATTGCCGTGGCCGCCGCGATAGTGGGCAACGGGGACCTGATGCTGGGCTACGGAGTGGAGCCGGTACTGGAGGCGCTGAACGAGGCGGGCAAGGGGCGGTTCCGTGGGATACGGTGCACCGCTGCGTGGGACGCCAGCCCGGAGATCAACGTGGCGCGAGCTAACTCGGCGGGGATGCTGGCGGACGCCAACTTCCGCCTGGGGCTGGCCTGCCTGGAGCGGATGGGGCTCACGTTCGACTGCATCGTGTACCACCCGCAGTTGCCGGAGGTGGCGGACATGGCGCGAGCGTTCCCCGACCTGACCATCATTCTGAACCACGTGGGACGGCCGCTGGGCATCGGGCCGTACGCCGGGCGGCGCGAGGAACTGATGCCGGAGTGGCGCGCGGGCATCGATGCGGTGGCCGAGTGTCCGAACGTGGTGATGAAGGTTGGGGGAATGGGCAACCCGATCAGCGGCTCGAAAGGGCACACGCGTCCGTTCCCGCGGGATCGCGAGAAATTGCCGCCTCGGGTGCGCCCTACTATCTGTACAGCATCGAGAAGTTTGGACCCGACCGGTGCATGTTCGAGAGCAACTTCCCGGTGGACAAGCAGTCGTGTTCCTACACGGTTTGCTGGAACGCGTTCAAGCGCTGACGCGGGAGTTCTCGGGCGACGGGCAGGCCTGACCTGTTCCACAACACGCGGCGAGGGCGTACGGGCTGGCGGAGGTTAGTGAGGGCATCGCGGTTAGAGAGGTGGTGGCAACGACTGGGCTATTTCCCTGCTTGGGGTGCGGTACACGTTGTGGTTTTGAGCTTTCTGGTGTTTGTACAGCAACCCGATCAGGCGAAGTTCGCAACGCAGATTGGAGCGAGATCGACTGGAGGCCCACACCTGGACCTTCCGGCCAGCCGATGAAGTCGGCGTGAACAACACATCGCGTTCCACTGAGCGATGCAGCTTGGCGTTCTGGAAGTCGCCCGCGGTTTGCGTTGGACGGCGAGGACTCAGAATTTCCCAGTCTCAGGGGCAATAAGCCGATGACCGATAGCACACTCTCCAAAGATGCTGCCGGGACACCGGCCCGAGAGGCCAATCCCACGGATTCCGGAGTCCAGTTTCCGGGACTGGTGCGCGATGCAGACATTGACAGGCAAATCGCCGAAAGTGCCTGGCAGCACGCAGTGGGCAATGCTACGAGGCCGCATACCTGCGATCCGAAGGTGTGCGTGGTGGGGCTCGAACTGCGGCGCGAGCAATGTGGATTGGGCGCGTATGTTTGTCGACGCAGTTCGAAGAAAAATATAGCTTGACACGTAACGAATATGTTGCACATAATAAAGTACTTCGCGCGACAGCTGCGGGGGTATTGTTTTGCCCGCAGAGAGGCAAGAAATGAACGTCTGCTAAGCGTCAAAGAGGTGGCTCTCGTCGTTGGGATTTCTAAATCTGGCTATCACAAGAAATCAGCAGCGGCGAATTCTCCCGGCGCCGGTGGCATCTGGACAATACGATCGGTCGGTTCGCAGGAAGACGTGCAAGGCGTGGATGACGCACTTAAGGCAAAGAAAGAAGATTAAATGAAGCGGACGACCGAGAATGGCAAATGGACGACCAGTTTCCGTCGCCG
>CASHTH010001241.1:0-62795 GCA_030341885.1 Geodia barretti | reverse complement strand
CTGTTTTCTGTCGGGTTGCCGCTCGCGTCCTCTTTACGGTCTTCTCCGTTTCCCCTTCACTCAGAAGAAGGACCAGGTTGAGGTGGAGCATGAGGCCTCCATGAGGAGGGTAGGAGTAGAGGGAGGAGGAGGAGGTTTACTTAATTAAGGAGTACTTCGCCCCTTTCTGAGTATTCGTCTTTATTCTCGTGCATTGTATCTTCAACTTATTCTGACCCTTTGACTTTTCTTTCGGGAGGATGAGGGGGTGGTCTCTGTTTTGCTGAGTCATGCCCGGCAACTTAATAAAGTTTGAGGATGTGGAGGCTTATGGAGGGGCCCAGGCATGAGCATCACCAAATACAACACCAAACCCAATCCATCTTCTCCTGCTAATCGTGAGTGACCACGGATTTTCCACGAGTCTGCTACTGTATCTATTTAGATATGCCATCAGTGAGCCGACAGTTCGATGTGAAGGGTTCTAATGAGAATGTACTGGTGTATGAATGTAACGTTACAAGATGAGTGCTACTGGAGCATTTGACCGAAACAGGTGTTTCATAGTTCGCGACATGTAGGACATCAATGTATAGCCACTTAGGACACACTGCTAAACAACCACCTCTGTGTCTCTCTCTAGTTTCATCTCTACCATCTCGCTGACGGAAGCGTCCACATAATATCAGTTCGCGAAATTGAAAACCTTTGCTAGTTTCACACTCTCTTCTGAGGACCCCTCAATATTCTCTCATTTCTTCCTGTCCAGGTGTCAGTAGAGGATTAGGTGGCAATCGACCTTCTCCGGCAGTGGGAACAGATTTGGTAACCCCAGACCTTCGTCTCCGCCCACAACAAATGGTCCCAATCATGTCTCGCAGTTCCCCCGCCCGACGCCGGGCGGATTCAATCGGGCAACAAATCATCCGCCTCCCCCAGCCCGGGCAGGGCCTCCTCCGCCCACCAGAAATGGTCCCCCACCCCCCCCCCCAGTACGCGGCGGTTCAGTCAGAGGTTCAGCTCTGGGACCGGGCCGCAGTGGCCCCCACCCCTCCCCTACAAGGACCACTCCTGCCCCACCCCCTCCCTCTGTCGGACGAAAAATGTCAAATTCCAGTGTTTCGTCAAACCGGTTCGGTGGGTCAAGCATCAGTAGTGGTAGCAGTGGTCCCCACCCCCACCCCCTACTCGGTCCATTGGTCCTGGTGGTGGCCCCCCACCCCCTAATCGCGACCGTGGTTTCTCTTCGTCCGGTTCGGGAAGCAATTTGTTTCCGAAGAAAACCCATCATCGCCACGGTCACCAAGTCCAAACCCACCCAGCGGTGTTCCCACAGCAACAATGCCAAGAATGGCTCCACCCCCTCCGCCTACTCGTGGGGGGCCCCCTCAGAATGGAGGAATTTCCAGTCCCCCCAGATTCAATGTTGGGGGGTCAAACAGACCACCGCCCCCTGGAAGGTCAGAATTTTTGCATTGATTTGTTGTTTTAAAATGTTATATGTGCTCATTAGAACTCAAGCCCCGCCCCCTCCCCCATCCTCGTCAAGACCACTCCCACCTCCGCCCGGGCGGGAGAGCTTGTCTAATGTGAGTCTTTTCAAATACCACTAACTTTTGTCAATTTTTTTTGTTTCGTGCTTGTTGGTTGAGCATGCTTGTTGGTTGAGCATGCTTGTTGGTTGAGCATGCTTGTTGGTTGAGCGTGCTTGTTGGTTGAGCGTGCTTGTTGGTTGAGCATGCTTGTTGGTTGAGCATGCTTGTTGGTTGAGCATGCTTGCATTGTGAACATAATATTTATGTAGTGTGTAAAATTATACTGCTTACGATTGCCAGAAACGCGAAACAGTGACGTATAATCTCTTGCTCTCCTCTCTCTCTCCTCTCCTCTCCTCAGTCAACTGAACTACATTCCCCACCTGGCATGTCGTCACGCCCCCTCCCAGCTCCACCTGGACCCCCTGCTTTCCCGGGGGGCCGACCTAATAATGACAGGAGACCCACTGCGTCTCGTGCGGGCGGAGCTCCCCCTCCACCCCAACGTTCCCTTCCCCCTACCCCCTCTTTCACTGACCGCCACCCTTCACACCTCAACAGAAGAAGCCCACCGTAAGAGCACGACTATGGTTTCAGCATGCTCGTTGACTGACACCTGTAATAAGGGTTTTTGAGCCACCCATGGAAAATATTTCTCGGAAAAGTTTTTTAAACAAACACAGATCTTTATTATTGCACCAAACATTTGCCATTTTTCACAGCAATGCTCAAATTTTTCTGCTTTTTTTCTGAAGTCTTAAGCACAACTTTTGCCTGTTGGGGATTTTTTGGTTATTCAGGCATAATGTTCCCACGGCGACGATGCCTCGTATTCCACCTCCCCCTCCGCCCACCAGAGGAGGCGGAGGCTCGGGTGGAGTACCGCCTCCCCCGCCCCATCGGGACCTCCCGGGCGGAGTCGGTGGCCGATCAGCTGCCCCGCCTCCTCCCATTCCTGATCGATCCCCGCGACATTCTGACGGTAGGGAAATTAAATTTGTAGACAATTGATAGAATTCATTCCTCTCTCTCTGTTCTGTGTGCCAACAGATGATTTAGAGAACAGGTTTTCGTTCCAAACGCGTCTCCCTCCACCAGAGATGTGGAAGGCTGGACCCAAGACCTATCCCAGCATGAGTGCTCAGGGCAAAGGAGGAGCAAGAAGTTCGTCTCTTACTCACACTCTCTCTCTCTCTCTCTCTCTCTCTCCCTCCCTCTGTCTCCTTTTCAGAGGTCCCTGTCATGTGCAATGAATTTCATCTCTCTCTGTCTGTCTTTGTTTAGATCGAAGGTCTGGGACAGCTCAAGGTGGTGGGGGAGGATACATAGACAATCGAGGCAGACAAGCTCCGCCCCCTCCTCCACCCACAAGAGACGCCCCTCCATTACCACCTCGTTGAAGTGGGCGTGGCTAGCCTTATTAATGTGCTACCAGTAATCACATATCTTCTCTAGTTATTTGCCCAATTTGGCATTGTGTGAATTCCTTAGTTGTAAGTCACCTGATGGTCATGTGACTTGTGCACCGAACCTGCATGTTGTTCTATAATTAGCAGCACTCATTAATAGTGTATAGCATTATTTATCATCTCTTGTATGTCATGTTGTGTGAAAGTGATTCTGTTCCGGGTACAACTTTCGTTGTGTGTTGATTTACTTATTATTATTATTCAGGTGCACAATTGTTTTTAAACTGTATTAACGAGTTTTTTTTGTTTGTGCGATTATGCTTAGACCTTGTATTATTATTATTATCGTCATGGTAAATGCTCATGCCATAATTGCATGCAAGTTGAAAACAATTTGTGCAACTAACAGCTAGCTCCCGACAATAATGTAATCAAGTAGCCAATAAAATAATAATATTAATCGTAGACAACACATTTTGTGACTAAAATAAGAAAAAGAAAAATGGATGGGCCGCATGCAAAATCCCAAAAAATTAAGTGTCTGATAATGTATTAGAGGTCCGACGATTCGCGCTTCTTTTTGGATTTCTTCCTCCATTTCTTGGACATTGACTTCATCACGGAAACCTTCTTTGTGTGAGGTTTTGACTCCACCTTAACCACGCCCCCTCCCCTTGCTGCCGTCGGCTCCGGTGTGTCTGTCTTGAAAGACGCAGCCGTTTGGTTCATCTCCTGGCCCAGCTGGAGAACGATGATGTAATTAGAATGATGTAAGAATGACGTCATTTGAAATTACCTGGTCAAAGGAGTCACTGAGGGGAGGCATGACGAGGGTTGCTAGGGACGACACGACAGTGATACCATGTTCCACACTGGAGTAGTTGAGCATGTCTTGAACCTGTTGAACCACATCCTAACAAACAGAGGAGAGGCGAAAACGATAATAAAAAAGGGTGGAGTGTGGAAACATTGGCCTGTCGTTCCTCCCGCAGACTCACTATAATATGAAACACTAGGCCACCCAGCTATATACCACAACTAAAATGTTGCACAAGATTTCTGGTGTACGGAGCCATAGTTTATAAGCCCACCTGCCCGGTGACAGGACTGCAGGAGTCCCTCAGCCGTCTCTCCAGAGGACTGAGTGATCTCTCCAGCTCCTCTCCCCTCCTCCCTTCCTCCCCCACACCCACCTCTCCCTCCACTGATGGTTGGGCCACACCTTTCCCGGCAATGGCTGACTTTGTGGCATTCGCTCCAACCTCCAATGATGGTTCGTTGCCGTTGACAACCGGTGTTTCCGTGGAAATGGTCCCTGAGGGTGGAGCATTTTTGCTCCCAGCGGTTTCCTTGACAACTTCATATGAGTGTCCATTCCCATTGACAACAATGGTATCCTTGGCAACTTCCTGCGACAGCTTGTAGTCATTGACTACAGGCGTTTCCTTGGCAACAGAAGGTCCGTCACCGTCACAGTTGGCAACAGTTGTCTCTTTGGCAACAACCTCCAATGCCGGTTCATCACCATTAACGATGGGTGTTCTGGCTTCGGCTAGTGGGTGTGGCTGTGGGTGTGGTTTCTGTGCAGGTATCTCAGCCGCTCCCTCATTTGCCGACTTATTCTCCTGAACTTCTTTTCCCCTCGTCCCCTCCTCCCCACCTCCGCCTGGCGCTCTCTCCACTGATTGGTGGGCGGAGTCATCCACCACCGTTGCCGCTATCTTCTTCAGCTTCTCCATTTCCTTGGCCGAAAGTTTCGGAGCTCTCACGGTTGGCTTTCTCTGCATCGGTCTCAGTGTCGTCCCCGAACGTATTTCCTTCATGAGGTTGTCAATGATGCAACCTTCTTCCTCTTCGGCTGGTTGCTGTTGCAAGGCTTCGCCAGCAGCCGCAGCTTTTGCGGCTTTCTTCTCCGCGGCCACCTTTCTGGCTTCTTCTCGCTTGCGTCGTTTCTCTTCCAACAACACTCTCTGGTGGTTTTCCTTTGTGTGTGAGGGGGGGAGAGCGGGAGAGAGATGAGAGAGGAGAGAGGAGAGCGGGAGAGAGAGGAGAGAGAGGAGAGCGGGAGAGAGAGGAGAGAGGAGAGCGGGAGAGAGAGGAGAGAGGAGAGTGGGAGAGAGATGAGAGGAAAGGAGGAACGGTCGAAGAAGAAAACAAGAGGAGAGGAAAAGAAAGGTAAAATGAGGGAGGGAGCTACGATATATGGAATTGCCATCTAAAAGCTGCCAATCATGTGTAGTTTTGCGTCTGTTGTTGCTGCAAAATCTGTTGTTGTCTCAGCTGTTTTTTGTTCCAATGTGTTTGACATCTCTTGTACGTCGCTGTAATCTCTGTCAATTTGTACTACTGTAGCAATATAGTGTGGGCTCTGCCTGCCATGTATTGACTATTACTACAGGGCCAACATTGGTAGTAGAAATGTGTCATACGAGGCAGTGCTGTGGCCAAATCTAGTCTTTGAACTGTCTGTTGTGTAGTGCTGAGCTGTAGTGAGGGATGGTCTGTGGGTCCCACAGGCCTGTCTCTGTTTATCCTTCTCCTTTTATTGCCCCCCTTCCCTCAATACCCATGTGTATATGGAACACAATGTTATAGACACATACCCACCAAAACCGGGCCCCTTAATTTTATTCAAAATACGCTCTCTTATTTTTCGCTCTCTTCTCTTTTCTTACCTCGACAGCTGCTTCGTAAGTCCTGACAAACGCCAGGAGTTCAGAAAACAACTCCTCAATTTTTAACTTCTTCGGGTCTTCGCAGAAGTAATCTGCGATCTCCTTCACTTGTTTCTCGATATTCTTCAAACCTTCGCTCAACTCGTCGAGACCTCGATGTGCGTCTTTGACGAAGGCGGTCACTTTCGATTTCATGTCGTCTGGGGCCTTCTTGCATTTCTTCTCCAAGTCTTTAATTTTTGTCGCCAGTTCTTTGATCTGTTGGGTCAGGTAGTCTTGGGATAGCCTACGGAAGGAACAAGAGAGGGAATATAATTGGTTAATAAGACCCAATGCTTTTCATGTAACTGCCAATCTGCAAAATCTTCACGTCAAAATTTGTTGCAGTACATACTGTAATTTTTTGATGTGTCCGCTGTTTTTTTGTGTTGTTGCTCTCAGGGGGTTAAATTGCATGTAAGAAACTGCTTTTTTTCAAGGTATCCTCATTTCAGTGGTGTTCTTGGCTTCCGAATTCACGAGTTTGGTTTTGCAACTCAGGGCCACCTTGTTGAATGGTGCAATAAGAAGGCCATGTACTCGATGTGTGCAAATGGAGTGTCAGTGTCCTACGCATGGTGTGGAATGCGTATTATTGTGGGTGTGTCTATCACTAAATTGATTTAGAGACATGTAGGAATGTGGGAAACGTACTTAGCGCCGCCCTCGAGGTGAGGAAGATGGTCCATCAGCTTCAGGAGCTGAGGATCTTGCTCCTCACAAATCTGAGAAGGAAGAGGAGATGGTAAGGAAGAGAGGGGGGGTGGACGTCTAGCACTTGCAACAGAGAAAAGGTGGGCATGGTACGTATCTTACGCAGGGAGTAAAATTTTCGCAGGCAGCTAAATTTTTACACCAACAGACAGGTGTACACGAGTGTGGAAATGGCAGCTTCGTGCACTTTCGCAAAATTGGTCGTCGGGCATTTGTAAAATTTCCACCCGACAGATATACAGATCCATGGTTACCTGAGTGATGTAATGGATAAGCGACATCCGTGGTTTATTAGCTCTGGTGTCCTTCAGCTTGTTGAGAGATGACACTGTGAACCCATAGGCATCTCCTGCCCTACCTCCCTGTGAGAGAGGAAGAAAGGGGTTAAAAACTTAATTTTACCATTAACCCCTTTGTTACCCCGTTAATGATGTTCCCCGTGAGAAGGGTGATGTAGAACACCTCACGTAGGGCTTCGCACAACACCACCTCCTGAATCGCGTCCTGTAGGACAGCGATAGCAGGACGCAGGTCAGCCATCTTGTCCCGGAATTCGAGCGTCAGCGTCATGAATGTAACCCGCAGTGGGTATTGTTTCACGGCGATCAACTTGTGGAAGAAATCTTCGGCCAGGCCCAGCTTACTGGAGTCTCCCGAGAATCCCTTCAACATCTCTACCTGTTGGGCAGATTATAAGGAAGACCGTAACAATAGTGTGCTTTCTACAGGTGTAAAATCCTTGGAAAATATGCCTTCAAAATTTATCGTAAGCCTATCTCCCCTCCTTCCCCTCTCCTCCCTCCCCTTTCTCCTCTCACAGTGTCAGAATCAGGCAGAAGTTTCTCCAAAGCCTTCAGCTGGTCGATGTCCATTTGTGTGGAGTCACCCTCCTGTACTAGAGCCACGATCGCCCCGTTCTCCCTGGAGAGAAGGGGTTAAACAAACAAGAAGAGAAGGGGTTAAACAGACAACAAGAGAAGGGGTTAAACAGACAACAAGAGAAGGGGTTAAACAAACAACAAGAGAAGGGGTTAAGAGAAAAACGAGAAGTGAACAGTTTCAGCGAGGCATAAGTTGTCACGTTTATGTTTCTAGTCTAAACAATATTTCATCGCCAGTGCAAATTACATGAAGTCTGCTTAAAATTAATGGTGGCAATACACTAAATTTAGGACCGGGTGCAGAGTTTTCTTACCTCTTGAACTGTCTCAAAAAGATGTTGACGTTTAGACTCGCCTTCTGGTCAAGTAGAGAAATGACTTTCGGTCTCGCGGCAACCTCTTCCTCTCCTCCTCCCTTCGCCTTTTTCACCACCTCAGCCCTCGAAAACAGATCTTCAACCGTTTCCATGTCAACCGACACCCTTGGCTCCACCTTCTCGTCGTCTTTCGTCGACGGGTGCCAAAGTGCCGTCGGTTTCGTGGCAACACTCCGGGGAACTTTGACCCAATTCACCTTCCTCATCTGTCGACGCGGTTTGTGTTTTCGTGCCACTTCGTATGCCGACTGTCTCCGCTCGAGGTGGGCGTGGGCCTGTTGCTGGGTGGAACCAGGGGGCGGGGGGGAGGGGGCGGAGGAACTCCGGCACCGGGCGGAGGGGGTGGAGGGGGAGGGGCACCTTTTATACGGACGAATAAACAAAGATAAAAATTGAGCAAAATAATATGAATAAAAGCTAAAGCTCATAGTTCTTACCAGGTACGCCAGGTGGGGGTGGAGGGGGAGGAGCACCTGTACAAATTAAATGATAATTATGTCGTTACAACTTACAACGCCCTCTGGCCATGATAATAAGATTTTCAGTTCGACAGAATTGAGTTAAAATTCCGAACATTCTCCACTAAATGTCAGGGCCAAATTTTTGCACGATGTTACGAGGAAATGATGGACTTACAACATGTGTGTCTGACTTACAGCATGTAATCTACATTATTGTTTGGTTACCTGGGATACCGGGAGGGGGCGGGGGAGGGGGAGGGGCTTGCATTCCGCCGGGAGCAGGGGGTGGAGGAGGAGGAGGGGGAGGAGCTGAGGAGGAGACACATAACGTGTGAACGCAGAACAAAACGTCATTGCCATCAATCAATTACATATCGAAGATAAGCCAAATGTATACTAGTTGAATCGAGCTACGTGTGGGAATGTAATTAGTAAGCCGATGAAGCCAACGCTGTTTGGTAGGTATATAATAGTACAGTGATATTACTAATGTAGCCAGAATGGAGTTCAAATGGAGTAGTGATGGTTGAGAGAAAAGGGTTTTGCAACATACCAGCTGCACCAGGAGCAGGGGGCGGAGGGGGCGGGGCAGGGGGCGGAGCTCCACCTACAATACAAAATGACCTCACATGAAACTCATATGAAAAAACTTTCGAGAGAACTTTGATTTTAGAGATTTCGCACACCATTGACAAACAGTGTTGTGTGGTTGTATAAAATGTGCATGTACAAAGTTTTATTCTGCTGTACAGCAGATATATACAGTCACCAACCGGGAAGTTCAGGAGGGGGGGGAGGAGGAGGGGAGGGGCAGCTGCGGACGATGGCGGAGGCTTGCTCTCCTGTTCGCGGAGGACCAACCGAATTCTCTCGATGGATGACGTCTTGAGTTTGTCAGCTTCTTGTGCCTCTTCCACCTGTACTGCCTGCATGCAGTGGGGTCACCAGCAAAACATTCGCAAATTTATTGTGGACACCAGCAAAACTATATTAAAATTTAGTGCTTTTATGACATTGCGAGAGTATTTTTACTTTGGTTTTAGCACGCCGCGCACACGCCAAGCACCTGCGTTTGCGACACATTTTCTGCAGAAGGTTGTTTTCTTACGTGATTCGCTAAAGTTTTCCGTCGCGAATGAAAATATTTGCTATTGCGGTACTGCTTAGCTTTCTTCTTCTCTTATAGTCTATTGACTCACCTTACGACAGAGCTCAGCTACAGTGGTCCAGAGTGCAGTCCCCAGATCAGTGGTGGGGTCGATGAGGAGGAGGTTTTGGAGGATGTTGAGGAAGGAGAGGGAGTTCGGGGTGCTGCAGACCTAGCATCCAGGGGAATAGAGGGAGAGAGAATAGAGAGAGAGAAAGAATGGAAATAGAAGTTTACTACTAGCTGCAGAAAAAACTCAGAGGTGACAATGTCTTGCCTCCGAGACAGCGGAAAAGCGAGACACACGTCTAGCTGCACACACTTTAGCAAACATGTCTTCTTAATAACATTACGTAGTTGACTGCATGACATTTTCGTGATAAATTATTCTGTTTTTCGCTCCCTCACTCTGGCAAAAACGGCAGTGAATAAGTCGCTGTGACTACTGATGTCCACGTCTCCTGGCATTTCCAGCTGGGCCTGGTCGCCATGGTGACTGTCTTCAAACACCTCGATCTGCGTTGCTAGGGCTTCCTCGGCCGATGACCTCATCGGAGCCAGCACATCCAGCAGCTGCATTGCTTCAGAGAGACAGACAGACAGACAGGGAGAATACTGATATGCACAGGAAATGTATCAATGTCATATGAACACTCGGAAATGCATTATTGAAAACAGCACACCATGTAGCTACCAACGGTTTAATGGCTTCAGAATGATATTTTCGTATCATTACCATTTACTCCAGCCTCTCCCTAATTAGACCCTTTAAATTACATTAATGTTGTTATCTTTGAGGGCTGATAAATGCATGAAGAAGCCATTCAGCAAAGCAGCTCCCTGCAACATTACCATTGTCTAAAGATAACAATAGTAAATTCCAAAACCCCTATCAGCCAAGCAGGGGAAGATCCCACTTTATATTTACAGCTGTGCATTTAAAAAGCAAAAAAGGACACCTATGAAGGACACAGTTTGTTCTGTGCCATTTGTGTCCACTGATGAGAGGGGTTCCCACTCCCTACGGAAAACATTGTCCGTGGCTGTATGTCATTTGAGGTTTCAAACAGATTCGTTGCTAACACGGAGGCACACTGACGACAGTTCCGCGAATACCTTACAGTCCCAGATACACATAATACATTACTACAAGGAAAATTCAATAGCTCTGGGAATTAAACAGGTGTTGCTATTGTCAGCAGTGTGTAATATCATCTATTGTAGTACACCTGGCATTCCAAAGGCCACACACACCAGTCCGTACATATTAAACACATGGGCAGATAGAATAAAGCAAATTACGGGTGAAACGTGCGGTTTTTACCGATGAATTCGTTTCTCAAAGCCAGCCGCTGGCCGAGATCGGGTGCCCCCGTAATTATACAGTTGATGAACGCCATGATGACTGCTGCGTACTCGTGCGTCTCTGCATTTTTGATCTCTTGCAGCAGAAGACTGAACCTGTATCTTTGACACTTGGTTCTCTGGAGAGGGAGGGGGAAGAGGAGAGTGGGACAGATTCATAAAAGTTAACACTTGGCAGCACTGGTTATTTGCAAGTGTATATAAAGTTGTCATGTGTGAACAGCAAACCTTGTAGTGTTTGAGAGCCTCCAAGGCTAGCTGGTGGCCGTGTGGAGAGTAGACGCAGAGCGCGCTCAGGAGCTCAAATACTTGTATCTTCACCAGAGCATTGTTGGTGTCCAGCACTGCAGGAGAAGGGCAGAGAAGGAGAGGGGAAGAAGAGTGAAGCCATTTGTTATTGACAAGCATGACCACTTGAGAGGCCTTTGTGGTTCTCAGCTAAGGTCGCCGCGCAAAACACAGTCAAAACAGCTCGTAAACACCAAGTGGTGTCTGGCACCCTCAAAGAGGGGCGGGGTGGTGATAGTTTTGATAGAGGTCTGCAGCACTAAAATATCACACCTCAGCCTTTGCACACAGCAACCCTCGCGGGAGATCGTCTATATGTATCGACAGACTTACCGTCAGTGAGTCGTTTCACGAACGATTCTCCGCGGGCTTCGACGATAAACTCCAGCCCGAAGCGGTTGTTCATAACAGCTCGCACGCACCCGACGCACTCGAGCTGGCGGATGGCGCCCACTATACCCGAGAAACCCTTCCTTCCCAGCGTCTCCAGAGCGTCGAAGAGGGCCGGGATACCTCCGACCGTGATAAAGTGTTCCATCCATGCTTGGTCGGCGGCCTTGAGCCGAGCCTTCAGACCGCTAAAGTTGAGGCCCCGTTCCAGGAGCGTTATGCACAGCTCGGGGTCGGCTCCTTCGAGACTCCCGCCATGACTTGCTGCCGAGTCACCGTTGGCAGCGGCGCCCGGGGAGCCGGCCTTGATGAGCGCCTTCCTCGCTAGTTTCCAGGACATTTGTCCCTCCTCTCCGTTGCCTGGTGCCCCCGTGGGAGTAGCACCGTTGCTGGCAACCGTGCTAAATGCCGCCGACGAGAAAATTCCCGCTTCGTCCGCCATCCTGCAATCTTATTAGCTCTAGTATAGGAGGGCGGGCTGGATAGCAGAGTCGTATAGCTGCTAGAAATAGTAGACCATCTAAAACACCGCTCCGTTGCCTTCTCAGATTGCAGCCGCATCATGAATTTCCGCGCAGCGTATTTAGGTATACGTACGTACGTACGTGTACACCCGTATTTATGCTGCGGTGTGTTCTGCGCAGCTTAGGCGGAGGTTTAGTATCGCGCTGCTACGCTCACCTTTGCTCAGTAGGTACGAGGCGCTCTCCTTTTCTCTTCTCACGTCAGTTCTCTCTGCAGTGAACCTCCTTCTTCCAGCAACTACCATCTCTGCAAAACGATCTGATCGACTAACCTGTGTGCGTGACACAATAGCGCCCACTACGAATCAGAATACAGCAGAAAAAGAATTCATTTTTATTGTTGACGGTTTGCAACTTGTAAAGTGCACATGCGAACACGAATCAGAGCAGATAACCATACAATCTATCTCGCAACGCGAACGAAATGCCGTGCACGCATGCGCAGAACCGGGACATGCACGGCAAAAAAACTTCAACTATATACGATATAAGCAGCCAAATAATGTGATTCGGATGATGTGCTTCAGCTGTTGAAAGTCCCAAGAATGTCTCCATCCCTCAGCAGAACATAGTCCTGGATCCACAAAGTACAGAGTATATTCAGACCACACCCATTTGAGCATTACATCATCATTACCTCGTCGTCAAACTTGAGTTTGGTTCCACCATACTCTGGTACTAGAACAGTGTCGCCGATGGTAACAGACACTGGGACCACCTCTCCGCCCTAACACAGTCAAAATACCACTCACTAAATCCATTACGAAACATTGTTCTCATTGCCTAGGCAACAAACTTTGTTGGAAATTGCCAGTTTCTTTGCCAGCCACTCTCCATATATATAACTCCTCCTACTTTCCCCCGTAACACTCAGATCACTTATTTCTACTTTTAGCTAGTCAATGGTGTGGAACTCTTTCCCCGCAAGACTCATATAACTTCTCCTACCTTTCCCCGTAACACTCAGATCACTTATTTATATTTTTAGCTAGTCAATGGTGAAGGCAATCATGGGCTAAAAACCGGATTAGTCCTGGGAATTAACAACACAGCAACTTCCATAATACGAATATATAGTATAACACTCTGCAAGGGGCTTGTGAAACCCAGAGCTATTGGCAGGTAATGAGGTATATATATAAGAGGCAGTATAGCAACAGTAATGGGGTAACAGGGATGTAATGAGAAGAGCTAAGAGACAATTTACCTTGTTCCTGCCTCCCGCCCCCACGGCAACGACCTTTGCTTCGTTCACTTTCTCCTGTGCCTTCTCAGGTATAACCAGTCCACTCTTAGTTTTCTGAGAGGTAGAGAGAGATAGGACCGAGAAATAGATAAGGAAGAAGCGGGTGTGGGAGTGGCATAAAGAAACTGATGTCTTACCGTCTCTGGAGAGAGTCTCTGTACAAGAACGCGGTCAAGTAGAGGTCTGAACCTTTTTACCGCTGCCTGTTGATCACGTGCACGGGAAGAAGGGCGGGAGATTCATAGCCACATAAGATAGTGATAAGAGAAGCTCATGTTCGTACAACTGCATCTTACCATCTCTTCCTTGGGGCGCAGAAACGATCACAAAGCCAAGGAAAATTCTGGTACTGACGGCCACGTGGCTTTATACGCATGCGCGTGAGTTGCATCATCCACACACACACACACGTGTGTGCACACGTGCGGGGTAAAAGACAGTTCGCGAGGCTTCTCTGTTCAGTTCCCAGTTCTCTCGCGCTCGCAGTGCAGGACCCCGTCTCGAAGCGGTCGTACAAAAGAGGTGAGACTATTAGAGCATCACGGTATGCTTATATCTATGTACGCGGGGTGCGTTGCAGATCGAATTTCTTTAGAGTTCGAGGGGAAAGATGATGCAGGCAGGTCGCGTGTTGCGGGTACTGCCCCGCCCTCTCCGAGTCGCACCGGCCCTCCAGTGCAACAGAGGCTATGCCAAGGATCTGAAATTCGGAGCCGATGCTCGCGTGGCAATGTTGCAAGGAGTCGATATTTTGGCGGATGCAGTAGCAGTCACTATGGGGCCCAAGGTGTGTGTCTGTAAACCATGGGCGATGACATAGAAAGGGAGTGTAAGGGGTTAAAATGTGTGGTGCTGGGAAGAGGGTTGAACGTCAGTGTAGAGTGTGGGGGTGAATGGGGTTATTGTCTCTTTTGAGCTTTTAACGCTACATTCACATAGCTCTTTGCTACTTCCATTGGACTAAAGTAGAGAGGCAGGGCCTTCTATTGTCCACCATAGAATGAGCCATTGATACCTAGTATGGGTAGCTTTAGTGTGAATGAGGTAGTGAAAATTTTACGAAAGGTAAATTTTTGCTTGGTTTCTGACAGGGAAGGAATGTAATGATTGAGAAATCATGGGGAAGCCCCAAGATAACGAAGGACGGAGTGACGGTTGCCAAGGCAGTGGAATTGGAGGACAAGAACCACAACATTGGAGCTCGCCTCGTCCAGGACGTGGCTAGCAACACCAACGAGCAGGCTGGAGACGGTACCACTGCTGCCACTGTTCTTGCCAGGTCTGATTCCCATACTGCCATTCCCTCATTCCCCCGTTCTCCCGACTTAGTGTGCTTTTCCACCCAGTCTTTTCACTATTGTTTTTTCTCCTTTATATTTTGTATCATTCTCCCATTCCTCACATTCTTCCTTTCTTCATTTTCATATTCTCTCATTCCTTCATTCCCCCATTTCCCACAGGACCATAGCTAGGGAGGGGTTTGAAGCGGTGTCGAAAGGTGCCAACCCTCACGAGGTGAGGAGAGGTGTAATGGCTGCCGTGGAGGTGGTCGTCGGGGAGCTAAGGCAGCTGGCTAAACCAGTCACCACACCAGAGGAGATTGCTCAGGTATGACCGACACAGCGTACTGACAGGTCAAGGATGGCCTCTCCCACCTCCCTCGTGTCCCCCCACTTGCACAGGTGGCGACAATCTCAGCCAATGGAGACAGAGAGATTGGCTCCCTCATCTCATCGGCCATGAAGACTGTTGGGAAGAACGGAGTCATCACTGTCAAAGACGGCAAGACGCTGCACGACGAACTGGAGACGATTGAGGGTTCAAAGTTCGACCGAGGGTTCATTTCTCCGTACTTCATCAACACTAACAAAGGTATTTAACCTTTGCCCACCAACACTGCAACCGAACAATTTTCATGCCAACTGGTTTTTTTCTTCAGGGAGTCGTGTTGAATTTGAGGACGCATTAGTCTTGTTTTCCGAAAAGAAGATTTCGAGCATCCAGCAAGTGTTGCCCGCTCTGGAGCTGGCCAATGCTCAGAGGAAGCCCCTACTAATTATCGCAGAGGACATCGACGGAGAAGCTCTCACTACACTTGTTATCAACAGGCCAGTCCAGTTCCCAGTCCAGTTCCCAGAACCAGTTGAAGAAATCTCGAATATTTGTGCTTTTAGGACACCTGAGCATTAGGTCATGAGGACACTAGGGCATATTTGTGTTTTAGGACACCTAAATTTTTAGGACGTGGTTTTCAGGACACGTGTCACTGTGCTAATCTGCGTCTATTGCCATAGGTTAAAGGTTGGTTTACAGGTGTGTGCGGTAAAGGCCCCAGGGTTTGGAGATAACCGTAAGAACCAGCTGCACGACATGGCCATCGCGACCGGCGGAACAGTCTTCGGAGACGAGGCTCTCGAACTCAAGCTGGAGGACGTAACCGTTAGCAACCTGGGAAAGGTCGGAGAGGTCGTGGTAACGAAAGACGACACACTGCTCATGAAAGGTAGAACAGAAGAAAGTGTGGTCAAGTTAGCGAGGTGTCCTCGTTAAATTGACAAACTAAAGAAAAGCTGTCCATATTAGAGAGGTGTACTTGAGAGGGGCTCTACTTTATATCTCTTGTGTGGACAGGGAAGGGAGACGAAGGAGCCATAGCCGCGAGGGTGGAGCAGATCAAAGCAGAGGTCGAAGAAACAAACTCTGATTACGAGAGAGAGAAACTGGAGGAACGGCTGGCGAAACTCTCTGACGGCGTGGCTGTGCTAAAGGTGAAAACTTATGCTTTCTTCCCCTGGGTTTGACTCCCTATAGTCAAGGTATTCAGGGTGGTTGTTTAGCCTTTCCTTTCCCCTACTTTCTTGAATACGAACCATTTCTCTGTACCACGTTCTCTCTCTCTCTCTCTCTCTCTCTCTCTCCTTCGCTTCATCTCCCAAGATCGGAGGGTCCAGTGACGTTGAAGTAAACGAGAAGAAAGACAGGGTCAACGACGCCCTGAATGCTACCAGGGCTGCCGTCGAAGAAGGCATCGTACCAGGAGGAGGTGTGGCACTCATCCGGTACACATTACCTCACTATGATGTAATGTGTTTTACCGGGACTTTCCCCGTAGGTGTATCCCTAGTTTGGATACGCTGGAGCCAGACTCTGCAGACGAGAGGAAGGGGGTGGGGATTGTTCGGAAGGCGTTGACGACGCCGTGTGCCACTATTGCTAAGAACGCAGGGGTGGACCCCTCAATTGTGGTGCAGAAAGTGATGACGTCATCCAGTGCCAATGAAGGGTACGATGCTCTTCATGACTGCTATGTGGACATGATCGAAGAAGGTGAGGGATTTTGTAATCCATGTGTCTACAGTTAAAACCATTATCTGTGTGCACATCTCCCCCAACACTTTCTATTGCCAAATTGGTGTCCGGATTGTGGGGGTTCCACTGTATAATATCTTTTAACCCTTTACTTCTGCCTTCCTCCCCCCCAGGAATCATTGACCCTGCCAAAGTGGTTCGTTCTGCCCTACAAGATGCAGCTGGAGTCGCGTCGCTACTGACGACGTCGGAGGTGACAATCACAGAGATACCAAAGAAAGAGGAGCCAATGCCTGGCGGAGGAATGGGGGGCATGGGTGGGATGGGAGGCATGGGAATGTGATGATGTCATTATGATGTAATGTGCCACATGACTACATTCAATGTACTATTTGGGCTATGGATCATTTCGCTGTTGTATGTCTTTCTACAATTGAATAAATAAAGTTGCTGATGGTATAATGGCATAAAAGTGATCAGAAAAGAAACGGTCAATTTTTACTTCTCCTTCGGGATTTTCGCACCACTTCCCAGTCTCCCTCCTCTTCTTTCTCCCCCCTCTCTTCCTCCATCACAACTTCAACACTTCCACTCCCTTCTGCTTCCTCTTCCATTGTGTCATCCAATGAGGGAAGAGGATTATTAGAGGGGACGAGAGGGGGAGGGAGGGGTTGTGAGGATAAAAATGTCCGAACACTAGCTTCGTTTCCACTACAGCAGCTCTGGTAAAGATCACAGATCTTCCGAGACACCTAAACAGGTTCATGTGATTCACTCCAGGATCACGTGATAGTCACGTGACCAACCTCTGGTGTACTCCCATCATCTACGATGGTGTCAAACTCCTGGTCTAGTAGAATTTCAAGGAACGTCTCTAGCTCATCCGCCTGTACACCAACTGACAAAGAAAATAAATACGTCATCTACTGCTTCCATAGCTACAGACTTTAGCTAGGGAAACTTTCACCGCCAAAACGTTGCCAAGAACGACGCTGAAACGTCTACGTGCACTACGTAGACACGCACGGAAGACACGACGCTCACCGTTCTCTCTCATCCACTGAGCCGTGGCGCCCTCCATCCACGTGGCCTTGGCCTGACTCTGAGGACCGCCGAACTGGTTGCTCACGGCCATCTTGAGCGCCGGCCAACCGCGCAGCAACGCGGAAACAGCAGCGTCGAACAGAGCTTCTCTACCCTCTCTTTCAGCCGCCATCTTTCCCGTTTCCCGCGCGCGTCCGTCAAATCAATTCGCGCATGCGCATATAATGCGAAAGTGATGCTCGAGCTCGCGCTACATTCTGAGGCTAGATAGACTAGCGCTGGGGTCTCTAGTCTCGAAAAGACCAGGAAACCAATAAAGTCTTTCTGGTCCACCTTGGTCGTCCACCCACGCCATCCCTTCGTGAACCAAATGATCCTGGATGGAAGCAATGTGACAGTGTATGCAACATGCACAGCACCACATGTTGCTTACCAGAATGCTCTTTGCTCTAACTTCAGTCCACCCCAACTCTTTCACCAACTCACAGACACTGGTATGAGCAGACCCCTGCACAGTATACACAGCACAGAATCATACTTTGGAAATTTTGTGAATGCACATCGCATCTTCAACTAAACGAGCATAATTATAAATATACACATTTTACCAACCCACCTCTGCTTTCTGTAGCACGGCAGTGTGGTCCATGTTGAGTTCACCGGGAACAGACTGAACTAACCTCCCTCCCTTCATTGGAATCACTGCAAACCCCGCCCCCAGGATCTTGAGCTTCTTGATTGCCCTGGCAAGATCATCCCTGTAATCAATCAATCAATCAATCAATCAGCTGATCACCAATCAATGCAGCTGATTACATGCTAATCACAAAATCAATCAATCAGCTGATAACAAAAAATAAATCAATCTATCAGCTGATCCCCAGTTACAGACTACAACTGACTCACTCACTGACGTCCTGTCTCGTCTTTCCACTGGTAGCCAGAACCTTTCGTTGAAGATCGTGGAAACTCATTAGCCCTCCGTTTCTCTCTCTCGACGCAAGGCAAATCTCTATTATCTGCACCCCCAACTGAAACACAAACACAGCAAAAGAGAAATATCGCTTCAACATTTGTTAGGATTTTAGATTTTCTCTATCCACCTCATAGTAGAAGTCTCCAACGCCCAATGTTTGTGCCCAAAACCCTTTACTGGCTGTTTGGGGAATAGATCACGTGATTCATCACGTGAGACTTGTGTGCTAGGTAAGAGGTCTCACATGCCAGAGGGTCCACCCCTATACGAGCACACATCTGCTGAAAGTGACCTCTGAACTCTGCGTTCTTCCTGATCTCCGACTTGTGCTTCGTGGCAAACGCCTCGAGTTGCTTTCTGAACGTGTCCAGTTGCCCGCTCACGTGAGACAGCTCCAGTTCTCCAATCTCAGTGGCTTTGGCCGAGTATCTCCCCTGCAGTCAGACCCCCCTCCGTTCACACAATGTGACTTCTTTCCTCGCCCACAAACCTTGTCTATCTTTCCTTTGTTGATGGCGCCTATTCCTGCGCGTCGTCTAGCCATTATCACTGCCAAAAAGCCCCGTCTCTCTTTCCGGGCCAAAGCTGTTTTTTCAGAACTCACAAAAATCAGTAGAAGAAAGGTTAATAGATAATTGTCACGTGACGTTTATAATTGTCACGTGCACTGAGTGGACGACCAAATTAGGAAGTCTAGCCCTCTCCGGAAGAGGCGAGCGAGTGCAGCGAGAGTCTGGGGCCGCCATGATTCTGTTGGAGATCAAGAACCGTATCATAGAGGAGACCCTCCTCCACCGCTTCAACAGGTGAGCTCCAGGCGCCAAACAGACGCCGATAATCCTAGTTTTAGCGATGAGGTTGCCTCGTTCTGTTTTTCTTCAGCCCAAAGCCGGAGAGCATAGACATTACAGTGGCAGGTGCGTTTGGTGCAGGTCGAGTGTGTGCATGTTGTCACGGTGATGTAATCTTTTTCCCTGTGCAGATTTTGACGGAGTCCTGTACCACATTTCTAATCCTGATAGTGACAAGGGAAAGATAAGAGTTAGTCAGTTTCCCACCATTGTCCCTGACACTTCGGTCTCTCTCTCTCTCTCTCTCTCTCTCTCTCTCTCTCTCCTCAGGTCAGCATCTCCCTCAAGTTCTACTCAGACTTGAAGGCCCATGGCGCAGAGGAGGTGAGTTCTATTTAGAACACCCCCTTCCTTCCGTTCACTGATACCGCCCTCTCTCCTACCATTTCCCCCTCTGTAGCTGATCCAAAAATTCTATGGAGACTATGCAGTCACACCAGAAGATGGATATGACATTTCCCTACAATTCGACTACGAAAACCTCCCAGCTAATAAGGGTAAACCCCTCAAATAATTATGTTGTCTCACTGGCAGACAGACATCAGTTGTGTAAGCCCTTGGACGGCACGTATAAACTCAGTATTTATACGTACAGCGGCTCAAAAGATGGCATTTTGACCTTATATAGTCATTTAGAACGATGTACACAATGTGTGTTTACATGACTGCCCTACTGTGCTTCTCCCCCCTCCCCCTCTCTCTCTCTCTCTCTCTCTCTCTTCCAGAGGAGTGGGCAGAAAAGGCAGCTCTGCTAAAGTGCAAGTGTTTTGCGTCAGTCTTCCACAAGTACTTTCAGCTGCAGAGAGACGGGAAACAAGACGCAACTGCCATCATTCACTACCGCGACAGAGAAACAATGTCAGTTCAGTAACACACGTGGGGATGCCCCTACCTAATTACCCTATAATTGATTTTCGTGCTATATATACCCTTGTCAAGGTATGTGTCGGCTCAGAAAGACAGGGTGACTGTTATTTTCAGTACCATCTTCACCGATGACGACGACATTATCATCGGGAAAGTCTTCATGCAGGTAAATGATGCGGTATATAGGAGAGATAATGGAATCGTTTTTGCGTTCGTAGATTGTCTGTGTTACTGTTTGAATAAACACAATTTGTTAGCACGTCCGCGTCACTGTTTGCACAGAAACAAAAGTTAATCTTTTTTCACTCAGTGTGTACGGAAATGTAATAAGCATTAATTGCAGATCTTTTGTCAGTGACTGTTTAATTTTTAATTTTTCGTGTGTGTGTGTGTGTGTGTAGGAGTTCAAGGAGGGCAGGAGAGGGAGTGGCACTGCTCCACAGGTCCTGTTCAGCCACGCCGAGCCCCCGGCCGAGCTGCAGGGAACAGACGCTCTCACGGGGCAAAACGTTGGCTACATCACCTTCGGTAAGACAAGCCAACCCAACTTCTGCCGTAGAGAAGACCTTTTTCTCCCTACCTGTCTGTCTCTATCCCCTCTACTTTCTTCTTCTCCTCTTGTCTGCCTGCCTGTATCTTCATCCCTTCCCTCCATTGCCGTTTTCTCTCTCTCTCTCTTCTCTCTCTCTCTCTCTCTCTCTCTGTTCTCTAGTGTTGTTTCCAAGATCATTCAAGGACGAAGCGGCGGCCGACAAGACGGTGAATCTGATCCACACGTTCCGTGACTACCTCCACTACCACATCAAGTGCTCCAAGGCCTACCTCCACTGCCGTATGAGGGTCAGAACAGCTGCACTACTCAAGATTCTAAACAGAGCCCGCCCTGAGATCAAAACCACCGAGAAGAAGACAATTTCGTAAGTTCAGCGCACTACTTCCATCACGTTTGTGTTTCGCTCTTTTTCTTTCAATTTCTCTTTCTTGTCTGTTTTCTATTTCCCTCTTCACTTTCTTTGTTTTTTTGCAGGGGTCGTACCTTCGCCAGGAAATAGTTCCGTTTGTTTTGGAGTGGTGACATCATTGTAAACTATTATAGTCTGCGATAATGATAATAATTCACGAATTTAGAACATTTGGTAGTAGAGAAGTTGTTTCAATATAGGTATCTTTTGTCTGTGTCACAATTTTGATTTTTACGACAAGCCGAACGCACATGCGCATGCGCATCGAGAACTGGTGTGCAGAGAATTAGAGCTAGCTAGCTAGAGCTATATAGAGAGCAGCTCCGCGCCGGCCAAGGAAAATAAAAATGGAGCTGAACATCAAGGAGGTGCCCGAGCGGCTGAAAATCGACGCGGAGTCTCTGCGGCGCTACCTGGCGGCGCGGCTGCCGGGGTTCAAGTGCGACCCAGGGCGCCTGGTCGTCCGGCAGTTCTCGCACGGGGAATCGAACCCCACCTATCACCTAATGGCCGCGGCGCCCGGGGAACTAGTTCTGAGGCGTCGACCGCCGGGAAAGCTGCTCCCTGGAGCTCACAGGGTGAGTGCCGCTGCCCCCGTAACTTAGCTCAACCGAAAATGAAAGCAGCTGTGAAGTGGGTGGGGCTAGTTGTGTAAGCATTACTAAGCGCATGCGTGTATTATGCTAAGCGCGTGCGTATATCTTCTCAGGTAGATAGGGAGTACAAGGTGATATCGGCTCTGCATGGGGTGGGGTTTCCAGTCCCCAGACCATTCCTCTACTGCGAGGACAGCTCCGTTATTGGAACCGAGTTCTACATCATGGAGTGCGTCAAGGTTTGCGCTACTCTCAATCAGATTGCGTCAAGCTGACACCACTTGATCCCTCACTGACTCAGGGCCGCATATTCCACGACACCAACCTCCCTGACATGTCTCCCGGGGAACGGAGGGAGCTGTTTGTTGCCATGACGACCACCCTGACACAACTCCATTCCATTGATTGGAGGGTGTGTGGCTTGGAACAGTATGGAGGCAGAGGAGACTACTGCTCTAGACAAGTATGCACTAATAAAATTTTAATGGATTGCCTTATAAAATTTTAGTCATAATATGCAAAAATATTTCATCAGTGTGTAAAATTTTGCAGGTGTCAGTATGGGCAAACAACTACGAGATGGCGTCAAAGGAAACAGAGAAGTACAGTGAGATGAGGGAACTGGGAGATTGGCTGAAGACAAATACTCCTCCTGTCAGCAATCAGTCTCTTGGTAATATTGAAAGTGTCCCTTTATTCAGAGGTAATAGTATTAGTATGTGGCTGAACAACTAAAGAGATGTGTCTGTCTATATAGGTTCACTGTTACTCTCCTTGTTTTTGACAGCTATTGTTCATGGCGACTACAGATTGGACAATGTCATCTTCCATCCAACTGAGGTAAGTGTTGCACTCTCCTCCATTGTACTGCGTTGATATCTGATAAACAGCCTCGTGTAGTAGCAGTGTTAGACTGGGAGCTGAGCACCATCGGTCATCACACGTCTGACCTTGCCTACTTCTCTCTCTTCACTTCTCCCGGACTCAGTCAGTTCTCCTTATTTACCCCAACCTCCCCTCCTTCCTCTCTTTGTCTCCACATCTGTATGCTGTGGAACCCCTCTCTAAGAACAAATGAGGGCACCTCTCTAAGAACACCCCTGAAATGAGGGCACCTCTCTAAGAACACCCCTGAAATGAGGACACCTCTCTAAGAACACCACTGAAATGAGGACACCTCTCTAAGAACACCCCTGAAATGAGGACACCTCTCTAAGAACACCCCTGAAATGACCCTGAAATGAGGACACCTCTCTAAGAACACCCCTGAAATGAGGACACCTCTCTAAGAACACCCCTGAAATGACCCTGAAATAAGGACACCTTTTCTTTCCCAGTTTCTTGCATGCAATTTAACCCCTGAAATAAGGACACCTCACTAATTCTTCTGTCCTACTGGTGTCTGGATTAGAGGAGTTCTACTTTCTCTCTCTTCTCTCTAATGACTGTAGTACCAGATCTTACTGATGACATTCAGAGGGATGAAGGGTTCCCTTCTTCCGATGACATAATGATGATGTACGCCACCATGACAATGAGACCACACCCACTCCCACACTGGACCTTTTTTCTTGCGCTGTCATATTTCAGGATGGCTTCTATTGCCCAGGTTTTGTCCCATAGACCGATGCCATTAACGATATTCATACCCTTCTTTCTAAAATAGGGGGTGTATGCACGTGGTATCCAAGGAAACGCCAGTAGCTCAATTGCTCTGTTTTACAAGAACCTCGTTCAACCGCTTGCCGAGGCTGGATGTGCTCTAATTAGAACAGTCAAGAACACCCCACCCGTCCTGGACTTTGTCGGGTACTCCCAGAGGGCAAAGGTCACGCTGTCGAAACTGAAAGAGTTTATGAGGGAACATGTCTACCCGGCAGAACCGGTAAGTGGGGGAACTCCTCTATAATTAGGGAACCTTTAACCACATTAATAAGTACACCTTTTATTTCCCCAAGAACAGTTCTTGCATGCAATGTAACCCCTGAAATAAGGACACCTCACTAATTCTTCTGTCCCATTGGGCTCCTAATTAGAGGGGTTCCACTGTTGCAACTCCATGCAGGCACTATATGCCCACGCTATCGATCCCGATCAGCAATGGGTGGTCCCTCCAATAATGGAGGAGCTGAAGAAGAAGGCTCGGGAGGTGGGACTGTGGAACCTGTTTCTACCCGGTTTGTCCGGTTTCAGCCAGCTGGAATACGCCCCCATGGCGGAGGAAATGGGGCGGTGTCCCTTCGCTTCCGAGGTTAATTTGACTAAGATTAGTGCAACAACTACAAATTTTAGTAATTTTTTTAAATCGCTTGCCACAACTATTAAATGCAGACTACGCGAGAGTAACGTGATATTCTATGCAGAACAAACGCGAGGCACACAGAATCTTGTCTTGTATTGCATAGTTTTCCTCTAACACGATTGTGGTGAAGATGAAGACCCGGCTCTGCGACGCCACACCACATCATTAGACGGACAAAACAGGACACACAAACAGATCCCTCCGCTTGCCAAAAAGATGCAGCAAATCGCAAACCACTTACACATGCACAACAATCGCTGATGTTAGTTGCCCCACTGAAGATATTTTTTCATTCTCCCTGACTGCCTGACTCAGGTGTTCAACTGCTCCGCCCCGGACACTGGTAACATGGAGGTGTTGTATCTCTATGGCAACGAGGAGCAAAAGAGGGAGTGGCTTCAACCGCTGCTGGAGGGAAAGATCAGATCTTGTTTTGGAATGACAGGCAAGTTCACACCATAGCGTCACCAACGGGACAGAATAAAGTGGTCCGTTTCCATATCTTAGGGGGTTAAATTGCACGCAAGAACTGTTCTTGGGGAAAGAAAAGGTCCTTATTAGAGAGGTGTCAGGGGTGTCCTTGTAGCAGTATTTTACTCTTAACCCTTTCCCCACAGAGCCAGCCGTTGCCTCTAGCGATGCCACCAACATACAGTGTACCATAACCCCCAGTAACCATGGAGACCACTATGTCGTGAACGGAAGAAAATGGTGGACTAGTGGAGCCGGCGACCCCAGATGTGCCGTCGCCATAGTAATGGGAGTGACCAATCCGGATGCAGATAGATTACATCGTCACTCGATGATCCTGGTACCCATGGCAACACCGGAAGTGAGGAAAATACGCCCTTTAACCGTCTTTGGATACAATGGTAGGTAACCTGTGTGTGTGTGTGTGTGTGTGTGTGTGCCTGTGTGTGTGTGTGTGTGTGTGTGCAAGCAACGTGAGCACTTCAGTTCCATGATCCATTCATATGTAAAGCTTCTCCACTCAAAAGTGTACACACGTCCACGTGTTGCAACCACTTGTTTACTGAGAGGACCCACACCACCACTAACACTCTCCTTATTTGTTAGCCAATTACTCTGTGTGTGTGGGTGAACTCCCTCCTCTCCCCCTCACTGATTGTTTGTTCATCTCCTCCAAACTCCAGCCAACATCCTGTCTCCCTACCACCTTCTCTCCCCCTCTCCCTCTCCTTTCACATTCATACTATAATACTGTGTATCTTTCCCCTCAGTTGGTTTTTTAACTCTTCCCTGCCCGATTTTATTAAATTAACCCTTCCCTGCCCAGTGTTCCTTGTTTAGCTTGTTAACCCTTCTCTATCTGACTATTCATACAGCTATTAGTCAAGTTTAATCCCCAAGTTTGGTTAGCCCTTCCCTGCCTGACATTTATTATTTAACCCTTCTCTGCCTGTATTCTCAGACTCTCCCCACGGCCACTACGAGGTGGAGTTTGACCAGGTGAAGGTCCCGGCGAGGAACCTCATCCTGGGAGAGGGACGAGGGTTCGAGATAGCTCAGGGCCGACTGGGCCCGGGGAGGATCCACCACTGCATGAGGACCATCGGACTGTCTGAGAGGGCCCTGGAACTGATGACCCAGAGAGCTGTGTCCAGGAGAGCCTTCGGGCATCGACTAGCCTGGCATGTGAGCTTACCTATTCCAAACTCTCAACTTCTTCCCCTCTCTCATTTTACCTTATCTGTGGTTTCCATACTCTATGTATCTCACTTTATCTTCGCTTATTTATACTTGGTTTTTTCCTCCCTCCCCCCCTCTCTCTCTCTCTCTCTCTCTCTTTCTCTCTCTTTCTCTCTCCAGCAAACAGTGAGAGTGAGTATTGCGGAATCTCGACTGGAATTAGACCAGAGTAGACTGCTGGTACTCAGAGCAGCTCATGCCATAGACACTCTGGGAACCAAGGCAGCTAGGAAAGAGGTGAAGAATACATTTCACCATTATGTCATCATTACATCATATTCATTACGTCATTGCACTCGTAAAGCTAAGGAAGAGAGGTGTGCATTTTCATTTCCTGGTGGTGTAGAAGGCTTCATATGCAGTGAACTATGAAGCCAACTACACTAATCTGGATGCAGGTCATTTCCCCATTAGTGCACAGCTTCCAGTCATGTTTGCCCTCCCATGCATAATAAATTTTCAAAATGGCGAAACCCCTCTGATCTGGACACTAAAGGTGTCCTTGTTAGAGAGTTGTCCTCATTTCAGGGGTGTCCTTATTAGAGAGTTGTCCTCTTAACACTTAACCAGCCGTGGACACATAAAAGTGTCCAGAGCCTCCATACGTCCATAAGAAGATACCCATGGCGTCCAAAGGGTTCCACTGTCCCTTACTCCTTCGGGGAATCCTTCTGTCTCTGCGCCATAGTGGGCAACAGTGCACATTTCGTGGGGAAAAAATTTCTACCACTTTCCCCTCCCTCCTCCTCCTCCACTCGCCCCCCTTCAGATTGCGGGGATAAAGGTGGTGGTTGCTAACATGGGTTGCCGCGTCATAGACAGAGCCATCCAGATATTTGGAGGGGCTGGTGTTAGTAACGACGTGCCGTTGGCCAGTTGGTACGCGGGAGTCCGCAGTCTGCGAATTGCTGATGGTCCTGACATTGTCCACTTGGAGACAGTCGCCAAAGAAGAACTAAAGCACCAATCCAAACTGTAACTTTTAAAAAACCTTTTGGTGCTGTGTTTTTATGTTTTGAACAAAATTTAGAACCAAATTGTTTTATATACATGTCGTCTGAAAATAGTTAAATGAGTTTTTCGAACAGGTCAGATAATCTAATTATAGATATCGGCGATGATGTCATGGGAATGGCGTTCCAAGACAAAGCTAAGCAGCTGCAATAAAGCTGATGATGCAACCATACTACATTATTTCCCCATAGCACTGGCGGTGGTTATACTGTGGCAAGCCTGCCAACATTGTTTTCCCACCCAGAACGCTTTGTAGCAAGCACACGCCATTTTTATTCCCAACAACCAAACATAGACACCTATATACACATCTCACCCGAAGTATGGCTACGATACATAGACCTATTACATAACACATTGTCTATAGAGGTCATAATACACAATAAACACAATCAGACATGCCCGGTTGTTTATGCGGCACAACTGGCTAAGAAAACAGGAACGAGAACTTACGTGGAGTTCTACTACTGCCTTGACACCTCCCATTAATTCAAATTAACAGGTTTCACTGCGACTAATTATGCACCATCGGGAATTCACAACAACAACAAATACGTCGCAAGGTAAACGCATGGCAAAAACAACTATACCCCCAGGACCACACTTTCTATTTCCGAGTGATTCCCAGAGTGGGATTCAAAACCCACGACACTGTGCAGTCGAGGCAAAGTGCTCTCTACCAACTGAGCTATAATAAATTATATAACCAGCAAAGCTTTGTCACGTAGACATTATATATAGCAAACGTACATAAAACAATGCATGCAATGTCTATGAGAAGTGAGATATAATGAGAGAGTGTGGGGGGATGAGTTAGTACGACGAAGATGGAAATATTGCAGGTAACTGTGCCGACAGCTGTACCACCTCATTGTAGGCATCCAAATCTGAAAGGAAAAGTAGAATGATTCAAAACACGCAGATTTCCAATAAAGACAAAGCTAATAAATAGCTAACACTCGAGGCACAGCACAACACTTTGGAACTGCATCTATGCTTCCTTATGTCATTACAAAGAAGTATATGTACTTCTTTTGGAGATTTAATTGACATTGTTGCTGTCCTCGGAGACATGCTTCCTTATGTGATTACAAAGAAGTATATATGTGCTTGTTTGATTATTGCTGCCCTGTGGACATGAGGGCCAGAGTTGCTATTGGCTCGGGGATCGAGGAATGAAGGGAACAAGATTAGCGCCGACCACAAATGTCTACGTCGGTCAATTGCAAGTGGCGAAAAAATGCCATCTGCCAAGCTAAGACTAAGAGCCTGTGATACAGTGCAGTAGTAAACCTTATAAGCCTCAGATTACTACGAAAAATGACACACCTGGCCCCTTAAAGGAGTACCGTATACATGAAACGTACAAATGTATGGGCATAATGCAGGACAACCTGTGTCATCCCTATATGGGCATAATGCAGGACAACCTGTGTCATCCCCATATACTAATGTACTAATGTACTTGCACACACGTGACGTCACATTGTAGCCCATCTACTGTTGACGTGCATCATGCAAGTGGCCAGAGGTCGGAGGTCGGTGGGGTTTTACCTACCAAACTCAGATCCAAAAGAAACCGCTCTCTCCACTTGTAGCGAGAGATCAGGTCCCACTTTTCCAACCAACTCAACATACGCAGAGAGAGGATCCTTCTGTAGGGAAAGTGAACAACAAAGTAAAAAAAACCAGAAGAAGAGAAGTGATAATATTGACTTTGCTAAAGAGGCTTACTTGAGGCTTGGAAAAATGTGCAGTCATTTTCTGCTGGTCACTGGTCTCCAAGGACAACGTCATTCCTCCAGGCCCCACCTACCAATTATGAATGTTCCCGTGTACAAGATTCCAGCACAGCTGGACGTGCTATAGAGCTCGACTTACGCCCAAGTTCTTGCCCACCACGCACACGTACTGTCCAGCGTGCTTCGGGAGCATCGAGAAGTTGACGCGAGTTTTTGGACCGTCCATCTCCCGCGAATTTCCCGCGAGCAGCGAAGGGGTTAAAATCTGCACGTGATTTAATCCGTGACGTCACGAACGCGATTTAGTGTGCGCACGCGCACGGCTTCACATTCTGCATAAAAGCATTCCGTACGTTTCGGTGAAAAGTTCTGTCGTATCATTATACGAGCCATGGCCGTTAGGACGCCGTCTCCCTTCGACTCCCCGCCAGTCAGCCCGCTCTCCCCGCGCGGGCCGCCTCGCCGCGAGATCCTTTTCGAGAGCTACATGCAGAAAACCCCGCCGCTGGAAAAGATTTTCGTCGTAAGTCCAGTCCGTCTCTAGTCGCACGGTTCCGTTTGTATTACAAACACTGCAACATTCGCTTTCTGCGAAAATTTTGTAAGATGCGCGGGTTTGCGAAATCGGAGCCTTTTTCTCCGGAGCATGGTGACCCATTGCTAATGATCTGATTGGGAAATTTGAACTGGTTTATCTTTGGCGGTGCTGTATCAACCATAGTATCATCAACGGGAAGTTTATCTCTTGTGCTTTTTACCTCCTTTGTCTCATTAGTTGCAATCTGAATATATACTTACTAGCTATAGCTAGCTAACACACGAATTGATGGTGTTGTTTTGAAAAATTGACACAATACCTGTTCTTCATTGTCTGTCCTACAGAGCTGGAGAAAGAGATACTTTGTTCTTTCAAGAAGCGATCCGGTAAGCAAACCTCACCTTAAGAAGCACACACACCCCACTTTTCTGTACCCTTGCACCCTTCTCTTACGGTTTGGCATGGTCAACAGTGCATGGGTAAAAATGCAGGAGAATGTCACTCTTATCTCAATTCACATCCCATTCCATTCCTGGCCTCATCCTTGGTGATTATACAATATCCTCTGGCTTCACCTTGGGACGCTTCCCCTGAGAGCGCTAACAATGATATTTATAGTACATTCAGTGTGGTCGTATATAGCAAAGAGAGCTGCAGTGATTTCCTAAGCCTGCGAAGTGAGAACTATACACTCAGCACCAGGGTTTAGTTTAGTCATGCAGAGCCTGGGTTAAGTCATGCAGAGCGCAGCTCCATCCCTGCATGTGCAAGTCTTCGCTCCAAAATAGGTCTTGACACTATACCACCCACAAGTGCACCAGCTCTCACAGAGTGTTTATGCAACCTCTATACCACCCCCTGCCCCTTGCCCTAACAAGCAGCAGACAATAGGCGTGGTTACGAGCACGCTGCAAGTGGCATGCCTGAGCATTTTTTACCCTCCCCCCATCCCTCATTCTCCCTTCACTGCAGCTTGACTCTTCCACGGTGGAACTAAACTACTACATGGATAACACGTGCAAAGAAAAGCGAGGCTCAATCAATCTTTCGAAATTCGTCAGTCTGTGTCCGAATGCAAAGGTGGGCAGCAAGGATCACGGATTTGCCGTCGAAACAGAAGAACGCAAGTACATTCTGCGCGCACCGGACGCAGTAACAAAGAACATTTGGATAGCCAAACTCTGCCAGCTGTGTGGACAAGGTAAAAAGAGAAACGGAGGGAGTAGAGATGGGGGGAGGGGGGGGGGGTTGTGTTATCATGTCTGCGGTTGCGTTTTGTTTCCGCTGGGTACCGAATAGGAGCAAATGTTTGCAAATTAGTATTCAAACTCACCTCGGTTAATATAATTACTATCGTAAACACAACTGGCTTCCAAACAAGACTAAGCGAATTCCCTTACGCAGCATTTTGGCACCATATCAGAAATTTTCAAATTAACTCTTTGTCTCCCAATTTCTTCCTCCCGCAGAGCAAGTGTATCACGTGACGTTGCCACAGCAACTGACGGCAGCTCAGGCAGAAGCAATATTAAAGCTTTATCCTCGAGATCAGGTCGTCGTTATCTCGCCAACGACAGGGTCACGTCTACTTGAAATTCCTTTCAAGAGCATTCGACGGATGGGAAACATGGACGCATACAGCACAGACGTTGTCTGGTTCGAGACGTGCAATGCCCACCACAAGGCTGACCAGTTTCACTTCTTTGTGGTCAACGCAGGACTCCAGACAACGCATCAGATTCTGCGCGAGCTGAAGACTGCGACCGAGTGTGCAACTGGTCATCTCCTCATCACGGAGGAATCCAACGGCATCGAGTTGTCGTTTATTTCCCGGCAACACTACGGTTGTCCCGATTTCCCTCCATCGGCCCGAAACAACGTCCTGCACAGTAGTTTACGAATCTTCTCCCAAACCATTGGAGCCTCGTCCGTCATGTCGGAGAGAGAAAGAAGGGTCAGCGAGCCGATGAAACCGGTCAGAAACTGTGAGAGCACAACTTGTCTTTCGCTGGAGGAGTTCGCCTCGACAAAGCAGCGAAGAGGCACGTCTGCCACTGTCCACCCGCTCATGATGTCACGGAGACCGACCGCTATCACGCTCGACCGTTTCCGTAGCAACGGGAGCTATTCGTCCTCGTCCCACCTGTCGGGGTCGGGGTCAGGTGACCTCTCCGACTCCGGAGTTCTTAACGATGTGTTTGATCGGGGGTCCATCTCTTCCTCCGTACTGTCCCACCACAGTACCCAGAGTCCGCAACACACTCCGGTCCACGCGAAATCCATGCCAGAAAAACAGACGTCCGCCCCCTCCTCCCCCCACGCCCCCACCGTCCCACCACGATCACGGGTGTCTTTACAACACGAACAGGGCAGCTTCAAACCAGACAACTAACACTTTTCTCTCTCTCTCTCTCTGTGCGTGTGTGTCAGTGTGTCACCCTTTCTGTGCAGACATCGTACTGCAACGATGCATTTGTCTTTGATGTTTGTGTTTACGTTGGCCGTTTACTTTTGTGTCCATGTGTTTCTGTACGTGGTTGCTAGAAAAACATACTCAGTTTTTCCTGGTATATACAACATGCTAGTTCTTTGAAAAGTGTGCGTCCTTTCATTTTCTACAACCTTTCTGTCAGCCACTTGTTCTTCCAGTCATCACATGATTGTCACCTGATCAGCATCATTCACTGACCCAGCATTCCCTGCATAATAGCTACTGGAACCTTTTTTGTGTGTATAACCTTTCTCAAGAATCATCTAAAGGTGTTTGCATACTCAGAAAATTGACCAGCTAAGATGCCAAAATTTTTGCATAGTTGGCCACCAAAGCCGCCTGGATTATCCATGGAAGACAAAACTATGCAAGGGGAGGGTGCAGCTTCAAAGACAGCTGAAAGGAATTCTCACTAAACCTATAGGCTTTGTACAGAGTAATGTGATTAATTAACCCCAAACCCACCCAAAGAACTGATGGAGGAAGTAGCGAAAAGAGGCAGTGGTCACTGTGTAAGCAGAGAGCCAGGGAGATAAGCCGGAGGCACCACCAAGACACCTACACAACAGCAGCCACTCTAGAGATAAGCCTTTCAGCTTTTCAGAGGGCAGAAGAACACCCAGCCTTTACTACAGACTGCAGACACTTTACTCCAGCATACACACACCACACACATAAGCTACACCTTATAGTCAGTGAGGACCCCATTCCCCATGTGTAGCTGAAAGAGAGGGGAGGGAATGAGAAGGATTAACTGTGGAAAATGGGATGGCCTAAACTTTTCGTTGGAGGGGAGGGACTGGCCAACCACCCACCCTGAATACCTTGCCTATAGCTGGAGAATGCAGTGCAAATACCCCAGAAGTGACCATAGTAACTGGAGTGAGCACTTGCTCCCTCTCTGACCTCATGAAATTCGCAATTTTATTGCCCGATTTCTGGAAAAGGAGATGGGGAATTGGGAGAGAATTTGCTCAAAGACAGTTCCAGGGAGGCCATCGCCTGCTCAGCCAAGTAATTAGCAAATTGCTGCGAAGATTGCCTGCAGCTGTCTGCCTTCAATGTGCCAGTTGTCATGACAACTTTGTAGGCCCCTTTTCTCTCTCCCTCTACCTCCCCCTCCCTCTCTCTTTCCCCCTGATACTTTGCCCACAACTCAGCTTACTATACCGCAAACTACTGAGAGAACCAAACAGAAGCCTTGCAGTGTCATGACATCATTGCATATTATAGAATGACATCATAATTACACCATCAAAAGCAGCTGGAGAGTGCTGCTGCTGTCGCAACAACAGGTGGTTGAAACGGAAAACTACAAGCTATAAGTTTTCCACGTGTTAAAAACTCAAAAAGCACTTAGAGACACAAAATTACCAGAAAACAGTCACCATCACAATTATTACCCTCACATACATAAGATGACAACAATTCAGACGACATCATAGTTACATCATTCGTTCCATGTTCTCAAAACCCAAACATTTCACTCATCACCGCAAACAACCTGTGTTGCTGTAAAGCTACGTATAAAGCTACGTATGCAGAACGAACTTTCACTCACACCCAAAGGTCAGGTACATACACGTTAGCTGTATGCATGCAAGAGCTGTTTGGGATGGGAAAATGAGGACAGAACTCGAAAACATTTTGCTTCGGCCGTCACTACAACATATGGACTTGTCCTTTGAGTCAGCAAGATCACTAGGTTTTAAAAACAGCGGTTTTTCCCCCCACGAAATGTTGACAAAAACGGTAGCCAAAATTGCATCATAACTCAATGTAAGAAAGGTAAACAGAGGTGCCAGTTTCATTTACGGTTACTGCCGAGGTTTAGAAAATAGCGGTTTCTCCCCCCCTTGCAAAATGTTGACAAAAACCGTAGCCAAAATTGTATCGTGGCTCAATGGAATACACCATGATTTCGAAGCCTGAAAAACAAGGTGTCAGTTCCATTTACGCACATTTTTCTAATCACTAGAAAAATGTGTTTTTTTACTTGCAAAACGCATCCAAAATTGTATCCCGGCCCGACATATAATAATAATATATATATATACATAGCCTTTAAACACTGTAAGTTCTGGTGAAACATGTGACTACATTGATTATACTGCGACGTTAATGATCTGATGACGGAGGAATGTCATTATGTTCGTTGTTTTGACCCTGAGAACAGGAGAGGGGAGAAGGGAGAGGGAGGGTGGAAGAGGGAGAACAGGAGAAGGGAGAACAGGAGAGGGGAGAGGGAGGGTGGAAGAGAGAAAGGCAGAAAATTTATAAAGTGCTGGTACAGATAGCTTTCTCTGTGAGATAAAAATGATGGCGAGACCAGTAAAAGGCTGGGATATCAGTGGCAGTGTACACACACACACACACACACACACACAAAATGTCGCCAGTGAAAGAAAACATAAACAGCTAAATGCGTAGATTGCAACAACTACATATCAACACTTTAAAGTTCAGGAGGTCATACATGCGTAGTACAAATATATGGTCTGAAGGTTACACAGTATTATATAAACCTTCACTAATGTATCTTTACCATTATAAAAGCATACATAACAGCAGCCCTAGCATATATACCATGGCAACAATAATGTCATAATGATGTAATCGATGAGCAGTTACGGCAATTTGCTCTCCAATTACCGTGGCAACGAGGTCATTTTCATCAACTTTTGTCAAAAATATTTTGGTTTCAAAACATAAAAGCAGATTTGATTTAAAAACGACATCAAAAAGATGATCAATAAAGACAAGATTGGTAAAAATTCTTTAAATATGTATTATCGGAGATTTGAATGATTATAGTTTAAAATCTGGTGATTTTTATGCGGTCCAGGCAAAATTTTGACAAAAAAGTTACAACATTCATGTAAGAAATATGGGTGGGATAAAATTTTAAACACACTGCGGACAGACAAAACGACACAGAATTTTTTGCAGAGGTCATACTGCCAATACGACACCCCGGTAACGACCCCATTGCCACGGTTACCATTCCCATAGCAACAGTCCCCTGGCAACAAGGGTGTGTTGTTGTTGCCAGAGGAGGGTGGCGAGGAGGTAGAGCAGAACAAGGCAGATGAGCGCCGTGGTCTGGGTGGCCGTGGACTTACTGAGCTGTGAGGAAGAGGCAGCTGCTGCTGAGTCACTAGTGCCTGTCGACTCTCCGCCCCCTTCTGACGGGGCCTGCGTTTCTTGTTCTCTGAATGTGGACAAGGCAGGGGGGCAGGGGGGAGGGGAAAGGAATTGCATATAAACTGTATACCGTAGAGTCACTCATACAGAGCAAGGCAGAGTACGTGTCCTAGAGAGGGCTCTACTGCACTGACCCCGGAGATGTTGCAAGCTAGTAAACACCTTGGTCATGTGATTCTCAGGTGAGTGTCATGTGATAGCGAGGACTCACAGACTGAGTTGGGGTGGCTTCTTGCGCTGACCGATAACAGTCACCCCAGCCCCTGCCAGGAGAGTGTCTCGAGAGGCCGATGATTGGGAGGCCCTTTGTTGAATGACAGGTCGAACTTAGGGGAGAGGGAGAGAGAGAGAGAGAGAGAGAGAGAGAGAGAGTCAAGCAATTACTTGGAAGTGCTTCAGAAATATTATAGGGATGGTATAAAAGGGTAAAGGTTTGGCTACTATATATACAGTATGTGGGTGCATGAAAAGGTCTCATGCTGAGTGGGGAAAGAAAGAGGAGAGGAAGGAGAGAGGGGACACGCATCTCTATCACAGGAAATCCACATGTGCTGCATATGCCCACAAAAATGTGCTGTTGTTGTGCAGTACACAGTATCTAGTGCTGCTGTATATATTGGGAAAGGCCACGTGTGTGGTTACAAGTTAAGTGTAGTAATGTGGTGAACGGTTATATCACGTCCACATCACGTCCACAACATGGCAACCAGAGCATTCATGGAATAGTTGTGGGAGGAAGAGAAAGTTCCCATATGGTGATTACAACATTGTTCTAAAATCTGATCTCTTGGATTCCACACTACTCTACATATTGCATCTGTACACAGGAATCCAGACACCAACGTGACAGAAGAAAGTGTCCATATTAGTGAGGTGTCAGGGTTGCAAGTATATACTGTTCTTGGGGAAAGAAAAGGTGTCCTAATTTCAGGGGTGTCCTTAGAGAGGGGTTCCACTGTATATTCAGATCAACTTGACCCAATCCCACTAGTTGGTCTCTGTCAAAGGTAAGACTGAAGCCATATAATAAGCAAGTTTGGACACACTTACGATTTCTAAGTGAATCAACCCAGACTCAAAGTGAATCAACCCAGACTCCATGCAGTAAACAACACGTCAGGCAAAGTTCATCAAACCCCTCGCTCAAGTAATCCTCCTTCAGTTTCCTTCTACGACATGCACTTCCCTGTGACCTCGGAGCGTCTTGTGTGAGTGTACGTCTGTGAATAATCGTTCCCCAGCTGTGACCAGGGCCCAAGGTCGTGTGAATGTACACCCAACACGGACAGAAATCGAAGGCCGCCAAAGTGTGTTCAAACGGGAAAGGTATATGCTGCAGTCGGCACTTATGGCGACAAAACAACCAAACTCTGTGGCTGCGACACCTGTGTGTGTGTGCTGACGTGGCATCGTCACGGTAACTGTCAAAAGAAGCTGTGAGAATATATCTGTCTGGTTGCTATGGCAACTGTGGGTGTATTCCGCGTTGTAAATGGCCTGAGTTTAGGTAGTTTTGGGTTATTTCATGGTGTCTTCTGGTGGTTAATACAACGTGTGTGTGTGTGTGTGTGTGTACCTATTTGAGGTCCTTGTCTTCGGACTATCCTTTCATGTTGGTCTGGGAGTAAAGAGGGAGAGAGGGAGGGAGGGAGAGAGGGGAGAGAGAGGGAAAATGGAGGAGGAGAAGCAGAAGGGGGAGAGAGAGAAGAGGGAAGGTGAGGAAAGAAGCAAAGGAGAAAGAGGAAGGAGTGAGCAACAGCAAGAGGAGAGAGAGGGAAGAAAAATAATGGCATCACAAGAGGGAACTATACATTAAGTCCAGTTGCTGGCGACACTACCAGGTGTGGCTGGCTGGCCGCCTCACCAGCTATGACTATACACCGCAGGCGAGGCTAAGCCACCCACGGGAAGTCAAGACTACACCCATTGGCTGACGACCTCACACACACACACCTGTTGGTTCTTCATTTCACACTAATTCTGAGCCACGGAATCCGCTGGTCTTCTTACGCATCGAGTAACCAACAACTTATTTCGCGACTCAAAAACTTAGTAATGAAATTAAGGCAGGTTCTTACATTCCCTCTCCTTCTCCTTCAGCTTGGCCATGAAGCTCTGCTTCATCTTCTCGTTCTCCTGTCTCAGTCTGTCGTACTCCTTGCTGAAGGTCTCTTTCATCTCACGCAGCATGTTTTCCAACTCGCCAATCCGTTTGCTCTTGCACGCCATCACGCCGTGCAGTCGAGGGATTTCCCGCTGCATCTCCGCGTTCTCCGACACCGTCTGTAGCAAAAGGGTTAAAGATAGTTTGGCCAAGTTAAGTACTGAGGCAGCTCAGTTGGCTGGGCTGAATCTCATATCAAACAAGAGATCGCATTTTGTGTTCTAGAGAGGACTCTACCTACCGAGCTATACTGTATGTATACAAACATACCTTCTTATGGACTCGTGTGATTTCTTCCAAATTCCGCTCGATGAACTGGAGTTGTCGGTTGCTAGGCGATGCCGTTGCCATGGTATCGTCGGAGCCCTTAGACCTTAGTTTGGCGGTCATTAATTGGAAGTAGGTTTCTCTCAGGTCGTTGAGTCTATCCAGTTGATGTGACTGGGAGGAAGGGAGGTGGTTAGAGAATCAGGGGGAAAACACGGAGAAGGTAACAAAAACAAAGTCATAGTCCTTCTTCATCATTTGACAACATTTGCCTAACTTTGTCAAACCAGAGAGAGTAGCGGAGTAAAAGGGTTTGTACATGAGAAGGTGAGTGGGCTAAGAATGACAAAGAAAGAAGCTTTCCCAGGGGGGTTTCTAAGGGAGGGAAGACAACTATATGGTAGTGGAGTTAAAGGGTTTGTAAGAAGGTGAGTGGGCTAAGAATGACAAACAAAGACCATTGCTGTCTTCCTCCCTTACAAAACCTCCTGGAATTCCTCCCCCCCAACTGAACAAGGGGTTTCTAAGGGAGGAAGACATGGTTTCCCAAGGGGTTTCTAAGGGAGGAAGACATGGTAGCCCCAGTTGCTGATTTCAAAGGAGGGGGAAGAGTCCCCCCACCATGTAGACAAGAAACCAGAAGTCTCTCTGAATGAGTATAATGCTCTGCTCACCACCGTCTCAGAGAGTCCTCCCAAGTCGCTCTTGACCTGTTCCTTGACACGGACCCTCTGCCGGATGCTGGCATAGTGGACCTTCTCTCTGGTATACTGCTGACTCAGTGTACCCAACTCTGAGTTTAGTGACTCAATCTGCAAAAGCTGTGTGTGGGAGAGAGAGTCAGTCTGGTGCTAGCTTTTACAACACAAGTTTTTATATAGCCATTATAATATACACCTGTGCAAAGGATTACATATTACCTGAGCTCTGTACTGCTCGGTTATCTGAGCAATCTGCGTCTCCTTGCCAGCAATGTCCTCCTGAAGGAGAGCCAGCTGCTTCTGGTAGGAGTGTCTCTGCGTCCTCCAGCAGGTCCTCCAGCTACAGCAGAGAGAGAGGAGAGGAGAGAGACATGGGATTTCCGTTCAACACAGGGCTTGTCCAACAGAGGACCGCAATAGAGAAATAGAGAACACATTCTGTGCAATAGAGAAATAGAGAAAATAGAGAACACATTCTGTGCAATAGAGAAATAGAGAACACATTCTGTGCAATAGAGAAATAGAGAACACGCAATAGAGAAATAGAGAACACATTCTGTGCAATAGAGAAATAGAGAACACATTCTGTGCAATAGAGAAATAGAGAACACGCAATAGAGAAATAGAGAACACATTCTGTGCAATAGAGAAATAGAGAACACGCAATAGAGAACACATTCTGTGCAATAGAGAAATAGAGAACACATTCTGTGCAATAGAGAAATAGAGAACACTGCATAGAGAATAGAGAACACATTCTGTGCAATAGAGAAATAGAGAACACATTCTGTGCAACTAAGGGAGTTGAAACTATAAGGTTTGTTCTACTGAAGGAAACCTGTCTACTTCTCTACACACACACACCCCCTACCTCTCTAGACACGTGCTCCAGCCCCTCAGTCCGCTGCTCCCTCTCTCTCTCCACCCTAGTCAGTGATTCCTCCTTCCCCCTCATGTCCTGCAGCTGCCCCTCCAATGAGTGGAGACTGTCCTCCAGATCCCTCTTCTGCAGTTCCGACCTCTTCAGGGTGCTTGTCAGGGTCTCGTTGTGCGTCTCATACTACAAAAATGGAGATTAATAAAATTGGCACATTTTACAGCTACCAATTGAATACTGAGAGTGCAGTAAACCCTTGTGTCTGTGTGACAGTGAATATTGGGCCTAAACTTTTCGTACTTTTAGCGAGCATGTGGGGGAAAGGACAGAACAACCAACCACCCTGAATACCTTGACCATAGCTGGAGAATGCAGTGCAATAATGTCAAAAGTGGGTGTGGCCTAAACTTTTCGTACTTTTAGCGAGCATGTGGGGGAAAGGACAGAACAACCAACCACCCTGAATACCTTGACCATAGCTGGAGAATGCAGTGCAAATAATGTCAAAAGTGGGTGTGGCTTAAACTTTTGTACTTTTAGCGAGCATGTGGGGGAAAGGACAGAACAACCAACCATCCTGAATACCTTGACCACAGCTGGAGAATGCAGTGCAATTATTGTCAAAAGTGGGTGTGGCTTAAACTTTTGTACTTTTAGCGAGCATGTGGGGGAAAGGACAGAACAACCAACCATCCTGAATACCTTGACCATAGCTGGAGAATGCAGTGCAATATTGTCAAAAGTGGGTGTGGCTTAAACTTTTGTACTTTAGCGAGCATGTGGGGGAAAGGACAGAACAACCAACCACCCTGAATACCTTGACCACAGCTGGAGAATGCAGTGCAATTATTGTCAAAAGTGGGTGTGGCTTAAACTTTTGTACTTTCAGCGAGCATGTGGGGGAAAGGACAGAACAACCAACCATCCTGAATACCTTGACCATAGCTGGAGAATGCAGTGCAATTATTGTCAAAAGTGGGTGTGGCTTAAACTTTTGTACTTTTAGCGAGCATGTGGGAGAAAGGACAGAACAACCAACCACCCTGAATACCTTGACCATAGCTGGAGAATGCAGTGCAATTATTGTCAAAAGTGGGTGTGGCTTAAACTTTTTGTACTTTTAGCGAGCATGTGGGAGAAAGGACAGAACAACCAACCATTCTGAATACCTTGACCACAGCTGGAGAATGCAGTGCAATTATTGTCAAAGTGGGGTGGGCTTAAACTTTTTGTACTTTTAGCAAGCATGTGGGAGAAAGGACAGAACAACCAACCATCCTGAATACCTTGACCATAGCTGGAGAATGCAGTGCAATTATTGTCAAAAGTGGGTGTGGCTTAAACTTTTTGTACTTTTAGCAAGCATGTGGGAGAAAGGACAGAACAACCAACCATCCTGAATACCTTGACCACAGCTGGAGAATGCAGTGCAGACAAAACTTTGCATAAAAATAAAGCAGTGCGTGAAAAATTGGTGGCCTAAAGTTTTAGAAAGGGATAAAAAAGGGAAAGAGAAAAAAATGGTATATACCTGAGAAAGTTTTAGTTTGCAGTTGGCAACTTCCTTCATGAGCGCCTGTGCCTTCTCCTTTGCCTCTCTCTCGGCTTGTTCCAGAATGGCTCGCTGTTCGGTGAGCGACCTCGCCTCGCACCTCATGTTCGACAGCTGAACTCTGACCCTCGTGAAATCCTCGTCTGTGACCTTCGGAGGGGGCGTGGCCGACGTGGAGGAAGAGGAGGAGGAGAGGGGAACCCATTCGTCCGATTTCGGAGAGAGAATGGACGAAACCCCGTTTACTTCGCGGAAGATGGAGAGGAGGAGTTCGTTGGTCTTGCGTCGGTCGAGGCCAGTCGATTCGCGAAGTTTCTCCAGTTCCAGCATTCTCTGATCCAACACACTCTGTGGAGGACATCACGGGGAAAAAAACCTCTCTTTTGCCCAAAAAATTATCGAACCCTAATGTGCAACAGATGCAGAGCACTCAACCGACACTATACGCACAATTTTTTATAAGCACCCACAATTTTTATAAGCACCCAGAGCCCAAGACGGAAGATGCGTCCAAAAAACTACGGGTGCGCTGCAAAACAGAGGATCCTGTACACAGGATGGAGCACAAGGCTTTGATCGTGGCAGTTTCCACGAACGGAGCCCAAAAGAAAGCGTTTTTCCACGTGCCAAGAGCTACAACATCTTTCCTCACCTGTATCCTCTCGTTCTCCTGTGCCAGAGTCAGTTTATCGTTGAAGACGGTCCCTATCTCCCTGTCCTTGGTGTCGTAGGAGACGGCCAGCTCTTCCAGCGCCTGCATTACTTCGTGGACCTCTTCCTGGCTGCTGAGCAACTCGTGCTCTATCACCGTGATCTGGGGGAGGAGGGGGAAGAGAGGGAATAGTATCACGGAAGCTGACAATATATCGTGTTTTGCGAGTATATCATAGAGTGGAAGTGTTTTCGCGAGTACAGTGAAACTCTCAAATCTGTTTATTGCTTAACCCCTGAAATAAGGACACCACACTAAATTATGAACATAATTGGTGTTCAGATTAGCCAGTTTCATGATTTGAGGAACTATCGAACACATAGAGCTAAAGGAGAGTGGAGTATTGTACCTGTTTCTTTATGGTTGCATTGTCTTTCTGCAACTCCTCAAAGTTCTCTTCGATATCTCCCAGTTTCATTGTCAGCTTCTCCACCAGCTCCGACTGGGCCTGTAGTTCCTCCTCCTGCACGAGGCGAGGGGAGAGACACTTTCTTTTTCAATTTCAATCTCCCAGCTTTTTTAAAGCTGTTTATACCATTGATTTACACATGTAAACTGAATGGTTTATTAAAGTGTCCATGCTTCAAGAATTTTCAGAAGATTATAAGGAGAGAGATGATTAGTGTGATGGATGCCAACCTTTTCGTCCAGTTGCTGACAAAGCCTTGTTCGCTCCTCTTCAAACGCTCTCGTCTGAACCGGAGTGGGTGTGGCAATAGGTGTGGCAGTGGGTGTGGCCAACCCAGCCGCCGGAATATTAACCCCTAACGCACCCTGAGCCGTCACGGCCGCGGGTGATTCTCCTGCCGTCGTCGGTGCTACAACAGCTTTCATTTTCAATCTCGACCTCTCTGATTCGGGGACGCTCTCTCCAGCCCTCCACCTCGCCAGCTCAGCATCTTGTTGCTGGACTATAAACTTCAACTTCTGCGACGTTTCCCTCTCCTTCTCGAACCTCCGCCGCCATTCCTCCGCCGTCAATTCTACGTTGACTGCAACCTTGTTCTTTATACTCTTGGCTCTGGGGTGTGAGAGTTAATTAGACACTAATTACAGGGGCACCACACTTCGTCAGCAGGAAGGTATATACTGCACAGGTTTTGAAGGCGGCTCGATGCAATCATCATACTCACCGATCACCAAACATGAGAGTGGTCTTAGTCTCCGCTTCGTTGTACGGCGACGGAGAACAGCAGATGATGAGAGTCGTCCTCGCGTTGCCCCCCAGACTCTCCTGCAACACTCGTGTCAACTTCGAGTCTCGGTACGGAATGAACGGTTTCTGGAACGGGAGAATGAGAGTATATTGGAATCAGAGCCAAACGAGAGGGTATAAGACCAACACTTGATGCTTTCAAAATGCAAGTTTTATCGACAGAATGAAAGTTAAAACAGTGAGGTACTAACTGCTCACATTTCCTTCAGAGAGGGCAGCGATTACGTTGCTGAGTGCCAGAAGACTTTTGTTGATGGTCTTGGCCTCCTCGAGGGTAAGCCCCTGTGCGTTAGTCTTTTCAACCTTCTCGGAGCCGGCCAGGTCGACTAGATAGAGTTTCCCTGTGAGCGTCTGTCTCGTCTCCTTGTTCTCTTGTTTGATGGCTATCAGGAAAACAGCGTGGCTCCGCGAGCTGTGTGCATTCATATCTGAGAGAGAGAGAGAGAGAGAGGGCACTTTTGTGGAAACACTGCAATTGAAAAGCTCTTACTCGTGACGGCGACTTTTCTGTTTGATTTTCCCTCTTCGACGACAGCCAGTACCTCCTCTGGACTGGTGGCAAATCGCTCAGTTATCCCCTGAGAATGATAACAAGAGAGGAGGGGGAAATAGGGTGGAAGGACACCCCTGACATGAGGACACCTCTCTAACGAGGACACCTTTTCTTTCCCCCAAGAACAGTTTCTCGCATGCAATTTAACCCCTGGAATAAGGACACCTCACTAATATGGACACTTTCTTCTGTCCCATTGGTATCGCGATTACAAAAAAAACTGTCTCACCTTCACATACGGAACCTTAGTCTTGCTCTCTCCAATAGGCAGATTGCTTTTGGTCACTAGAAAAAAATGACAGAATCAAACTGAAAATATCGAGTGACTGAAACCTCACTGTCTAGTAGATCTCGTATCTTTTCCATGTAGATCTCGAAATAGGATATCTGAGGCGGTCATACACCCATACAGCCATGTTTCCATACCGTCGTACTGGTTCCAAACCTTTATGTGTATCTCCAGATTGGCATCCATTGCGTAGATGTGCTCGAAAATGTCTCCAACAATTCTGGGAATTATTCCACGAAATTCAGAGCTTTCTAGAACTCCCTTTGAATGGAGACGGAGGAGGAGCGAGGGAGAGAGGAGGAGAGAGGGAGAGAGGAGGGGAGAGGGAGAAAGGAGAGGGAGGGAGGAGGGGAGGGGAGATGAAGAGGAAGAGAGGAGGCAGGGGAGAGGGAGGAGCAATCAGGAAGCGAGGAGAGAGAGGGGAGAGAAAGGGAGGGGTTGGACAATTTGGCAGCTTGGCTCGGCTACGTGGCCATCTCTCACACAAATGGAGCCACAAACAGTGCAATTCACCATCCCTGTTCCTAACAGAGCAAGTCATTATTGACGTCCCTAACACACCCTGTCCCACTCACCAGTATATACACACCCTGTCCCACTCACCAGTATATACACACCCTGTCCCACTCACCAGTATATACACACCCTGCCCCACTCACCAGTATATACACACCCTGTCCCACTCACTAGTATATACACACCCTGTCCCACTCACCAGTATATACACACCCTGTCCCACTCACCAGTATATACACACCCTGTCCCACTCACCAGTATATACACACCCTGTCCCACTCACCAGTATATACACACCCTGTCCCACTCACCAGTATATACACACCCTGTCCCACTCACCAGTATATACACACCCTGTCCCACTCACCAGTATATACACACAGACACACTCTTAGCATAATACATGGGCTTATATCACTAACAAAAGCTCTAAGAGCAGAGAATAGTAGAGGCCACAGTTGTACATAATTATGTATGATTGGTCTATTGAAAAGTTGCCTCTGCCCTAGGATTATTCTTTTGGCTCTCACTGCATTACGCAATAGACAGTGATTTCATCTAATTTTTCCTTTCGTTTACCCATCAACATCCGAATCTGTATGTTGCATGTCTTCAGAATTTGACAAGAGAAAGAAGTATGATTGTTGTATGGTCTAACACATGCCATGTGCGTGTGGGTGGTTGTCACATCAATCAACTGAATCACTCCAGCAGTAGATCTTTGAACAGCCTACACACTACAAACAGTGCGGTACAAACTATGGTCTGCATATACCTCCATTGTGTGCGTTTTCCCGCTAGCTGTCTGTCCATAGGCAAATATGGTTGCATTGTACCCGCTCAGTACATCTGTGGGTGGACAGGTCATGTGACAAGTCATGTGATATTGCAGTGGGTCACGTGATTGTCAGGTTACCTTTGACGAGAGGTCTGGCTGAGGTGGTGTAGACTTCAACTTGTGTGGAGACTGGTTGGAACACATGGTCGTAGGTGTACATGCGTTGCTAAAGAAAGGAGAGGGAGAAATGGAGGGAGAGAGGGAGAAAGAAAGGGAGGGAGAGAGGGAGAAAGAGAGGGAGGATAGACACAAGGGACCGAAGGATATAGCATTTTTCGGATTCTTTTGCTGAGCTGTCCACGTAATCAAATTACATACGACAAACGGAACGAAAATTGGTGGAATCTGTGAGATATCCCACAAATGATGCAGCTTGTTAGTATAAGCTCCAGTGCAGAAGCTCAACTACAACAGACAACACTGGGGCACTTGCAACATAATAATATGCAATACAAAACAGTAGTAATCCAAGAAAAACCTCTAAGAGTCTAACAAAAGAATGCCAGAATTTATAGAGTTTGGCTCCTCACCCCAAGAGCGACACAAGAAGGTGAAGGAAAGTTGACTATTGAAGCGTCCCCGCTGGCTCTCTCTTTCTCGTTCAGCGGGCGGACGCGACACACCACCTTCACACGAATAGCCTCGTCCGCCATGGTCCCACAGCTCCGTCTCTACAGTAGGAGCTCAGCTGGAGCTCCGCGTGCAGTTCCCAGGTAGAAACGACTTCTATACGCGGTTGTGGCGCAACGGAGTCCGCACGGAGAGCATCTCCGTCACACTGGAGGAGGGAGCAAGGCGATATATTGCTCCACAGTCACACGAGAGCGAGACGTCGTTGTCGTTTTCCCCCGGGAGAAGACAAACCGACACGCTCCGCGGACAGCTGCTTTGTAGACTGAACTCTAACTAATGCGCACCTTCGATTAGCGCCCTCCGCTGTTATGCCTACTGCGCTTACCGGTACCAGCGAAGGCCCGGCCTGACAGATATAGGTTTCGGTTTTTCGGTCCCTGGACGACTCTGTTTTGTGTGTGAGTGAAAGTAAGAGACAAATATGTCTGGAGCAAGACCCGTAAGTCCCTAGCATCTTCGACGGGGAGAAGCATATTTCCATTTAGTGCCCACTTCCTCTATCATCTTGCAGACTAGAGACCTGGAAATATTCGAGACGCCAGACCCGACCCCCAACGCGTTCACCTACGAGGTAAACTCTCGCCTTTAACCTTTATACGTTTTACCACATCAACAGAGTAAATGAAATAAAGTAAGGAAATCTTTTTTCGTCGCACAGGATGACAGACATAGTGAAGTAGTTCACTCTCTCGACGCAAACATCAAGAGCTCTTTCAAGAGATTTAAAAACACGTCTCTGGACCCGAAAAGTGCAGGTAAATCTCAAAAGCTAATCTTGAGTCAAATCTTGACACCGAGAGAAAGTGTGCATTATCTGTGAGGTTCATTGTTTCTCTGGGGTTAAATTGCATAGGAATATCCTTATTATAGAGTGTCCTCATTTCAAGGGTGTCCTTAGCGAAGAGTTCTGTTTTTTTGTGAAGATTTTTCTGATGCTCTCGGTCGTCCAAGACAGTGCGGGTACCAGGCCGAGCCCAGCGAGTATGGAATCCAGCCTGTTGCCAGGGAACCAGAGACTCTGATGCAGGTGGGTCATGTGACTATCACGTGATCTGAAATGACTGGTGACATGACAGCGGTACCAGAGACTGAAGACTGAAGTGGTGGAGTTGGCAACGGACGTGCAGGAGGTCTCGGAGGCTCAACAGAGCTCAGACAAGATGCTCGACGTGTCTCCCGTTGATCTGGCTCAGGATGTGTGTTTATTGCAAATATCGCTCTTTTTTTGTCATCCTACTCTCATCTTGCACACCAGCTCCCCTCCTACTCTCATCTTGCACACAGCTCTCTCTTATTTCAGCTCCCCTCCTACTCTCATCTTGCACACAGCTCTCTCTTATTTCAGCTCCCCTCCTACTCTCATCTTGCACACAGCTCTCTCTTATTTCAGCTCCCCTCCTACTCTCATCTTGCACACAGCTCTCTCTTATTTCAGCTCCCCTCCTACTCTCATCTTGCACACAGCTCTCTCTTATTTCAGCTCCCCTCCTACTCTCATCTTGCACACAGCTCTCTCTCTTATTTCAGCTCCCCTCCTACTCTCATCTTGCACACAGCTCTCTCTTATTTCAGCTCCCCTCCTACTCTCATCTTGCACACAGCTCTCTCTCTTATTTCAGCTCCCCTCCTACTCTCATCTTGCACACAAACAAACTCATTTCCATCGTTTCTTTCGTTGTGTCTCTCTTTCTTTCTCTTCACGAAAAACTGGCCCCTGCTCTCTAACTATCTATCCACCATTCTTACGTATATACAGGTGCAGTTGCTCCAGAAGCAACTCCACGAAGTACAGATGGACAAAGTTCTAGGAGCTCAACACCTCACTACTCCACATTCTCCTTATCATTCCCTACTCCTGAGGTGTATACTGTAATATAGTGTGAAACCTCTGAATAAAGGGGCACCTTGGGGACTTTGAAAATGTCCTTTACTCAGAGGTGTCCCTTATCGGCGGGGACACTGATGTATTAGTATGGGGCAGAACTTAGAGAGGTGTCAGAGGGTCTTTTTTCGAACTTAGAGAGGTTCCTTCATTGATTTAATCACCTCAGAGATCTTAAAAGTCAAGTCGAGGCTATCGGCTGTGGGGATAGGGGCGTGGCTTCAGGTAGTCACGGTAACCAACCAATCTACGAACTCTATGCTAAAACGGAGACGGCGAAATTTTCCCATCTCTCGAAGGTGAGTGGAACTCTTTGCCAACATTCAGAGGCAATTTGATTTTTCTCTGTTTTTTTGTTGTCTCTGTCAGTTGAGTGAGGTTGAAGAGAGACTGGCTCAGCTGGAAGGAGTGGTAGGAAACGCAGATATGAAAGTGGTAAGTAGACAAAAGAAACGTGCCCACTACGAATGTTCTCTCTCCTCTCTCCTCCCTCTCCTGCCTTCCCTCTCTCCTCTCTCCCCTCTCTCCTGAGTCCGTCCCTCTCTCTCCTCTCTCCTCCCTCTCCTGAGTCCGTCCCTCTCTCTACTTGTTTCTGTTTATGCAGTGCAGTACAGTTGGTGGGCTGGATGCCGACCAAAACGATCTCTCTGTGAGTTGCTCTAGTCACATGACTGTCATGTGATACCCACACTCTTGTCACGTGACCCACAGACAGCAGTTCTGAATCTCCAGGCCAAGGTAGCACTCCTGGATTCTGGACACATCAGTGCCATTGCCGAGCAACTACAGGTGTTTACGTTTTTTTTATTCCCCAAATTTTGTATGAAATGTGGTACAACCTGTGAGAAACAACCCTCCAGATATAGGACACCTCCCCATAAAGGAAAGTCCAATTCTTTATGACATGTACTGCCTCTGTGTGTTAGGAGGTGCTGACACTGTTGGGTAGCGTGGATAAAAAGTCTGAAGAAGGAGAGAAAGATGCAGACAGGCAGACCAAGGTCTCTGAGGCTCTGGAGGCTGTGAGCAGAATGAAATCCATTGCTCCCCTCATCCCTGATTTGGTGCGTTGGCAACTTAGTCTTTTGCATTTTCTCTAAGTTGCTGCATAGCTGCATGCATACTTTTGTGGGAGGAAATTTGCTAAGATTCTCTGCATCATTCCCTGCAGATATCGAGACTGCATGCTCTGAGGGATTTGCATGAGAGAGCGGCTCAGTTTGCAAGCTCCGTGGCTGTAATGGCAGACAGTCAGGACCAACTGACCAAACAGACTGAACACCTACAATCCCTGCTAACAGAGGTCGGTCTCTCTGCCTTGTTCCTCACAATTTTTTTTTCCGGGGGAGCATGAACAGGATTATGCCAAGCATTCATCACTGGTATATAAAATCTCTATGAGCCACCCCTAAATTGTTTCTTCATCCCTGTAATATCCCTCTCTTATTGTCACTCTATCTTTCCTTCTCTTTGTGCCCACTGTGTAGATGGAGGCTTCATTCAAGGAGAACCTTGCAACTGTTCAAGCCAACTTTGCAAATCTGGAGGCTCGATTTGATGCAGTCAAGGCATGAGATGTGTGCATAGCTCTATACCCCATGCTAGGTACATATCAGCAAACAGTGGTCCAAACTGACAAATGTTCATTAAAACTTCGTCTAATTTATTCAGTGATACGATAATGTAGCGTTTGTTGTAGGAAAACTTCATTTTTGAATCATGTGTGAAAAGTCATGACGAGTGATGGTCGAATGTGACGTGATTGGAGGTGGAGAGAGAGTGAAAAATGGCCGTCATCCCTGGGTCTGCAGGTGAACAACACACTAGGCCCACCCCAACATCTCCCTCAAAATCAGCCACCATGCTGGGAGCAATTCGGTAAAAGCTCCACGTCTCTTCCTCATCTTTTGTACCCCTGCACTCGACAGCTAGACTCTCGCGCACGTGAGACACGCGAACTGCGACGTCGGTGGCGCTGCGCCAGGGACGTACGGACCAGTCGCTGGACCCGTTCGTCACGACGCAAGACATGCGCGGTGAACCGTCGACCATTTCGATGCCGGCCTTCATCCACCGTTCCTCGGTCGCGTAAACCATGAGCCCTGCCTGGTCGAACTGATGCGTGGCGTTTTCCAAACTGAAATGGAGCTCCGCCGTCCATTCTTTTAGTCCGTTAGGAACCTTCATTAGGAGGGCGGGAGCGTCCGTCTTTACCAGTAGTGGCGCGTAGAACGTCTTCTGCCAGAAATCACTCTTTTCGGTTGTTGTCACGTGCAACCCCGCGCGCCAAACGCCTGCTGCTGCTTCGAGTTCGGAGACCAGCTGGAACTTGGGCTGTTTGTTGATCCAGTACAGGTGGTCGGGGAGACGCGCCAACCGGAAAAAGTCCAAACGCTCCTCGAACTGCTCTTTCGCCATTTTGTAGGTCAGCTACACTTACCCCCACAACCGTTCATGCGCAGTTTGGTGCATTCGGGCGTTTTGGCTCTGCACTCTCTTTTTAATTTTGGAGAGACACAGAAAGAGAGAAGATGGCGGAAGCGACGGATCAGCTGGAGAACGGCGGGTGCGAGGAAGACGAGGACTCTCACTCGGACCAAGACGAAGATGATCCGCAGAAACCGGAGTGGGTCGGCTATTTCCGTCTCCCTAAGAGAGACGTGAAGCTCGGAGCACCGTTCCTGCCCACGGATGAGTAAGAAACCCGCTCACCCGTACCGTACAGCCTAGACCTTTGTCTACACTGCAGACTGCGGGGCAGCGGTGGAATCTAGCAACTCTTGCACGCTCTAGTTGATTAGTAGTTGCAGAGCCCTGCACAAAATTCCACAGTGGAACCCCTCTAATCTGGACACCAATAGAAAGCGTGCAAATTAGTGAGGTGTCCTCATTTCAGTGCGTGGAAGAACTGTTCTTGGGGAGAAAGTGTCCTTGAGGTCCTCGTTCCACGGGTGTATTAGAGAGGGGTTCCGCGTAAAATACATCATTTTCATATTTCTCTGTCACCTTGTAAATCCTGGGCCACGCCCAACTCCACTTGTTGCAGGTACCTGCCGGAAGCTGCCAAGAAGAAGGCGACAGTCAACCCGGCAGTGGCGGAGATGTACACTGGGACTTGGACCAGGAGGAAGACAACCGGAGAGTCACTGGGGGCTCCTCAGACTGTACTGGTCAAACCGGTCGGGTTCCTGAGCGAGAGGGAGGTATGTAATTACAGCGGAACCCCTCTAATCTCGATGCAAATTGAACAGAATAAGTGTCCATATTAGTGAGTGTTCTTATTTTCGGGGGTTAAATTGCACAAGAACCGTTATTGGGTGAAAGAAAAAGGTGTCCTTATTGGATGGGTATTTTTAGAGAGGGGTTTTAAAAAGTGGGGTATATATGCCCATAGGACAGGATATAATATAGTATGTCAGGTGTGTGATTTTAACTCCACGCAAGGGGGAAATATAGTGTACTGCTGTAGGGTGCAAACCACAAAGGATGATACCAGTAGTCCCAAGAAGTACGCCATCATTGTACGTTAGAGTAAGTTAGAGTAACGACTGAACTTCTCCAGCAAAGTGTGTGTTTTGTTTAAACTTTAGTTTTGGGTCTCTCTGTGTGTGTGTGTGTGCCAGCATGGTGTTTGGGTGCCCATGAGTTTACGTTTGAGGTTTTGAGCAAAACTAAACTGCTTTCACTGTGGTTTGTGGTATGTGTCCTTTGTGTGCAGTGGAGACTAAATACACCGGTAAATACACAGTGTATGAGGCACTTTGAAACACTGCTATTCATGGTCTTTTTGCATTTACTGACAAATCGTCTCTCTCCCCCATCTCTCTCTCTCTCTCTCTCGGTAGGCTCGTATTCTCTCTATTGTAGCTGGAACTGACGCAAGTGCGACAAAGTTCAACGTCACCCGTTTTTACGGTGCCGTCATCTACGCCCCTACCGCAGAGTACCGCATTGTGCTTGGTAAAGAAAGGGTTTTAATCTACTGGCCAACAAGGAGTTAAATTTCTCTCTCTATTTAGAGTACTGTGATATGGGTTACCTGAGAGACTATGTCCTCAACACAAAGAAAGAGATTGATGGGCCTGACCTCGCCATGCAAATCGCCAATGGTATGAGGTACCTTCATTACGGTGCCCCATTTCATCCCATCATTCACCGAAATCTCCACCCACTCAGCGGTAAGTAGGTGTGGTCTCTTGTCTGTAACTCCTCCCACTTTTGACAAAATCTGGGGAAAATTACAGTTTTGCTCAAGTCCGGTCCTGGCGGCAAAGTCGTAACAAAGGTGATACAGCTGCAGAGTCCAAAAGTGGTTACATCATTATTATGTCATTATGATGTAATCACAGCTGCATGGGTTTCAACATGCAAAGATAATGGCCCCCCATGAGACGTTTGGAGGGCAAACAGTAGCTCCCACCAACCCTGGACTGTGGCAAGGACCAGAGGTATATCAACTCATGAATAATTAATGAGGCGAAAGAGGGTTAAAATCTTCTGTTTTAGCTAATAATGGGTGAGGACACGTCGCGCACAGAGTCGGACGTCTACTCGTATGGGATGGTGGTCTGGCACATATTCTCACGGCAGCTGCCTTGGGAGGGGAAGAGGATGACGGACCCCCAAATAATGAGACTAACCGTCATGAACAAAAAGGTAGGATTTCTTCAAGTGTGGTTCAAGTACACATGTGTATACTGTATACTGAATCAGGAAGCCTACTTCACCTGAAACCTAAATTTCAATGTTTTCTCCTTCTGTTTTCCTCTTCTCTTGTTCAATTCTTGCCCTCTCTAACTGATGTTGGTACACTGTTTCTCTCCCTCCCTTCTCTCTCCCATCTCCAGAGACCGACAATGCCTCCCAGTTCAGATTGCCCCAAACTATACGAAGTCCTCATCGACAAATGCTGGGACGAAGATTTTAAGGTCTCCCTTACAAGACAGTTTTTTACTTAGTTTTCCCATTAGCTGGAGTGGAACCCTTATAATCCAAACACCAAAGGGACACGATGAATTGTTCCACTCCTCATTTTGACATGTCGTTGTGTTGTTTCCATAGAAACGGCCAGATTTCATAGTCATCATGAAAGCTCTCCGAAGGAATGATGTCACCGTTATAGACCCAACTGCTCTGGTGGCCAAATGTTCAGCTGTTGAGCCTCCACCTCCTGTGGAAGATGTGGAAAAGGTGTTCCCATTTCTCACCCTCACTTCTTCTTCCTCTCTCTCTCTCATCTTTTACTTACTCTGATCACGATACCAATGTTTTAGAGCCATTTTCGACAGTTTGTGAGTAGGACTCCATTTCTAGTGAGCTTTGTGTATACAATTTTTCTTACTTAGTTTTTCCCACTCCACCATGTGATAATGCTTTACAATCTGTGTACGAAATTTTCTATAGATTATGACCGTCTTTCTGTTTTGATTTCCCCGTATACGATTTTGATTCTCTCCCCTCTGCCACCTATTTCACCTTCCCTCCCAGCGGCCAGAATGGGAGCTGGATCCCGAGAATCTGCCGACAGAAGGAGACCAAATCTTATCCTCCAACAAATCCACCAGCACAGTTGTGGTTGCCAAGTACGACGACGATCGCCAGGTGGCGCTATGGAAACCAGTCAGAATAGACACCGAGAAGCCAACGAGGGAGCAGTTTGCAGACTACATGGCCGTTGCTAGGAAAATATCACACGATCACGTGATATCATGTGACGGTGTGCTCCTGATGGAATCGATCCAGCTCCCGCTCATGGAGCTGAGCGTGCGGCAACACCTGAAGGGGAAGAGGGTTAAAGACGCCAAGACCAACAAGCAGAAGACCATCGTCAAAGGATTCGGGTCAATGACCGACGATCAAACTTCGCACGTCATGAAATGTGTCCTGAAAGGGTTAAATTACCTTCACACCACTGCTGGAATCTCCCACAGGGGTCTGAGCACGTCAAATGTACTCATCAGTAAAAACAAGAAATCCCGCGCGACAGCGTGGAGCGTCCGTCTGTGCGACTACAACCTCTGTGCACTCGGAATTGATTCTCACTCAAACAGCGCTCGCTATCTTCCTCCCGCGGCCGTGAGGGGAAAACCGAGGGGCGACCTTTACACCTGCGGAATTATGTTTGTCGAAATGCTAACCGGGAAAGACAATTCGACGACCGACAAGAAGAAGAAGGACATCTGGTCGAAGGCTCGCACTGAAGTGAGGCAGCAGTCGAGGAGGATATGGGAGGCGGTCAAACTGTGCGAAAATATCGAAACACATGAAAATCTGACACCCAGTGCAGTGTTGGGATTTTTGTAGCTTACATCATTGCTCTCTTCTCTCCATTACGTCACTTTTTCGCGTGTTTTTATAATTATCTGCTGTGTGTTGTTGCAAAACTTAGTGTTATAAAAAATTTATCATCATTTGTGATTTCCATTTAGACATGTATATCAAGGAAAAATATAACTCCTGTAATATCTATAATTATAGTCCCAAGAAATGTGGCTAGCTTTCTTCTTGCATGGAGTGAAAGGCCGAAATGAGAGTATTCAGCCCTGTAATATAGCCTTCATCTGGTCCAGAGTATTTGACTGGGTCGTGTTTGCACCTCGCGTGGGTCGCGTGTGCGAAATCAATCATCCTAACCTTGACTAATGTCCCTGCTTCTTCCACAGAGAAACTGTCAGACTCTCCTTTGGAACGTTGGTGGTCTAAATCTTCAACTGGGAGTTCCTCGCTAAATGACGGTCCGTTTGCACCGCCCTCCCTCTCCTCCCCACCCTCACCTCCTCCGACTTCACTCCCGGATGATAATTTCGAAAAACTTTCTCTCCCCTCCAAAACCCTGGTCCTTTCCCTAAGAGTCGGCCCAGAATCACTAGCAGTAGCGGCACCAGTTTGCTCCAGTTTCCCGTCGTACACAATCAACAGAGAAGACGAGAAGAATCGAAAAGAGTCCTGTCGTTGAATCATATCTCTCAGCTGCCGGAGCTTGCAAAGGAGTGCCGAGATTACGTCTGAGCGTAGGGAGAACCCGCTGTGGACAAAGTGTCGCAGTTCGTCGTGGAAACCTTGCGGGGTTAGCTCTCGGCAGTAGTACTTGTCCTTGAAGGTGTAGACTCCTAGAGAGGAATTGTAGACCTGTACGAGAGGGAGAGAGACTTTTCATACTGCCATGTCCCATACTTTCATACTTCAATGTTCCATACGTTCATACTCCCATGTCCCATGCTCCCATGACACGTATAATATGTAGTGTTTTCTGTCTCTGAGCATAAGTCCATGAAGAAATTATACCATGTGATGCCAAGAGAAAAAGATGCGGAGCTCTCCATGCATTTCTTTCTCTCTGCTCTTTGACTATAGTGTGCAATTGAAACACGTCATGTCTCCCCCATACCTGGACACCCGCCATGCTGACTCCGAGCCGTGCGGAGGTGGTCGACGCACATCTCTCCATGTGTCGTCGTTGCTTCTCCTCCGATTGGTCGTCTCCATGACGACGAGTCCCCATCTTTAGGTCCATGATACACGGTCGATCAAAGCTACACGTCAGGTCTTCCAGGACGAGGTAATCTGTTTGCAGGATTATGAATTTTAAAGAGGAAGTGCTTGGTCCAGAGTTCACTAGTTAGTAAACGTTTAGTGAATTGACTTTAGCCACTATGTAAACTCTCTAACATAATATCAGCAGTATATACATATACTATTGGCTCCAGTTGAATGCTATTATGCTTTCGAAAACCTGCATTCAATACCTAGTTTACAAAATATGGTTACGGGTTTATGCAATGCTCGGGAAAAGAATATTAAAAAGCTACTGCAATAACGTTCCTCTTGTTTTTGAGTCTTGTTGGTTGTTGCCTGCGAAAAACCACTTTCAGGGATAACTGGCAACCTTGAATAATCTAGCAGGCCAGATTTTTTAAAATAATACACATTTGCTCCGAACAATGCACTGAAATTCATGTGGTTAATCTGGCTATCTCATTCTGTGCACACTTGCTTATAAGGCACACACACATGGTGACAATATTGAATTTGTGTGGGACTAAGGTGTGTGACTGAGAGTGGTGGGACTTGCCTTGGAAGAGGTCCTGGAGTTGTGTGGCACCAAAGTGTGCGAGAATCGACTGCATGTTAGTCATGCAAGCCGTACTCCAGGGATTTGAGAAGTAGCCGTCTGACCAATGAGAGAGAGAGAGGAGAGGGGGAGAGGGGGGAGAGGGAGGAGAGGAGGAGAGGGGGAAGAGAGGAAGGAAGTGTAACAGTAGGTTGAAGCTCTCAAAAGGACATGGTGACAATTCTGAGGTATTGAGTCAATAAAGCCTAACACTCAGACATGTAGAACACAGAGACCACACAAGAAACAAATCACTTAGTATACACAATGATAGCAAGATAATTCCGTTGGCTTTAGGCTAATAAATCTCTCGACCTCAAGGTCACCCCTGCAAGATTTTTGAACGTTTTTCTTCAACTCACTTGAAGCTTTCACGATTTCCTCATGTTTCAGTCCGTTGAAACCGGCTGTCGCCTTTATGAAATCGAGTCTCACGATTGGGTGAGTGAGCGACTGCGTGTCACCCTCGGTCCTGTCCCCAGACACACACGTTTCCATTTCCCCGTTCCCCACCCCGGACCCGTGTCCGGTCTCGATTCCATTCCCGGTGGCGACGAGGTGGACCCTACCATCTTCAGTCAATTTGAATCTGATGCTTACAACACCTGCAATATATACAGTGGTACAATATTGCACAGTAATAGCTGGAATGCACTTTGCCACGAATTTTTATATAAAGAGCCTCTGAAATGCTACTACAATAGCTACCATAGATGTGACTCCAGCGGCTTACCGTAATAAACTGGCGTGAATTTCTTCAACTCTCCGGGCAACGTGGAGTAGAATAAATGCTCGCGAGGGAGCATCGGCTTGCATATTGCCTTCCCGAACTTCATTAGCAGAGAGTGGCCGCCGACCTGGTGGCCGTAGGCCCGCAGCTCCACCGGTCCGTCTTTAGTCAACTGACTGATGTAATCTTCGTCGTCTGTACTGCCGTTCACCAGCGTTTCTAGACCGGCTGACATGTCTCTCCGGCTTTGTGTGGGTAGGCTTTGCAGAATTGTACCGAAAATGGGCGTGCCAAGAGTACAGTGTGCGTGGGATAATTTGTGCGCATGCGTAGGTTTTTTCCTGAATTGCATGTAGGCGTGGACTAAATGTTGGCATGGTGATGAGTAAACAGAGATCCACGTGGCAATTTTCCTCCATGGCTCGTCGCCAGCAGTGGAGGCGTAAAAGCCCGGAAGCGGTGCTGGCGCGTTCTGAAGAGGCCCTCTGCAGGACTCTTTACATAGTCCACCAGGCTGGACCCACCAGCTTCGTCCTCAAGGAAGAAACGGGGGAGAGAAAATTCAAAGTGAGTAGTTCAAAATTTTAGCCACTCGACTTTCCAAGGCGTTGCATGCTGCCATAGACGTGTCTCGGAAACCCTCATCAGTGTTCGTGCAGCGCGTTCAGGAAAGAGGGAGAGCTCTGCGTTCATATACTCTGGTAGGTGACATCATAATATCATTGTAACATAGCTATGCTGAGAACAGTGGATTCTCAGTTGGTGAAAAGGAACAGTAATCTGTGTGAACGTTCCTTCAATAGTTTCACGCCATGTGTAGCCAACTCCCAGTCAATCTGTGTGTGACTCTGTGCAGGTTACTGCTGAAGAAATTCAAGGTTCCTCGTGAGAGCTCTCTTTCTTTCCAACTGGGACTCGTCGAGCGTGAAATCAACGGGATTCTCTACGGAAACCACGCCCAGAAACAACTCCCCGTGCAACAGCCGGGGTCAACCGACCAATCAAATCACGTCGTTCGACGAGCAATCACGAGCGAGGACATCTGTCCGATATGCCAGGAAGAGTTTTCAGCGCGGCCACTTGCCATTGCCTACTGCAAGTTGGGTTGTGGGCAGAACATACATGTGAGGTGTATGAAGATTTGGGCAGACCACCAGCAGACGCCTGGGGACCCCACCGTACATTGTCCGGTTTGTAGGTGTGATTTTCTTCCCCTCAAGGTTTGTTGAGTACATGTGATGGTGTATACACTTTGATGATTGCTGGAAAAATAGTATGTCAGTAGACTTCTTGTAACTATGTGTAATGATAGAGTGTGAACATAAGACATATTACACAACAGTCATTTAAGACTTATTCACTGTTGTTAGTAAAAAAAGACTCTGGTAATGGGGGTCTAGAGCGATTTTGTTGTCTTGTGGAATGAGTTTGGTTTTGTGTCTCTGTTTGTTAGGAGCTGTGTGGAGATGATTTGTGCGTGTACAAACCAACTTCAGTTACGGAGATCGGACAGGCACGAGTTGACAAACCAAATGGTGGCAGAAGAAGGGTTAGAGAGAGAGGTGAAGTGTTAATATCGCGACTGAAGGCATACCCAGTGGGAACTGGAGGAGGAGGAGGAGGGAAGGGAAGTGTGTGCGAGATGTGTGGGGAGGAATTCAAGAGAGGGGACTGGGTCAGGAAGCTCCCGGCCTGCAGACATGAGGTAAGCCTGCCTCTCTCAATATATTATTTATTTGTGGGTTACTTATAATGCTGTCCCTAGTAGTCCTATCTTGCTAGCCTTATTCCGGTCTCGCCTTATCTTTCTCTCCCTATTCTTCATCTCGCTGCCTGTATTCCGACCACAGTTCCACCGACTCTGTATCGATGGATGGTTGAGATCAGGACATGCAGTGTGTCCAGTTGATGCCACTACAGTCTTTGTACCTCCCAATAACAAACATAAAGCTCCACTGAAACGAAGAAAAAGAGGCGGAGAGGGCAAAAGACAGTCTTACACTCTCTGGATACTCAATAAAATTACCTCACATTGAACAGTGAGCAAAAATTTATAACATTTGTTCCATCGAGATTTGTTTTAATTGCCAGGGTTGCCTCATCTGGACTTGCTATAGGAACGGTATACGCCACAGACACAGAACCATTCAGGACCAACTGCAGTCACGTGACAGATCACATGATCAACAGCTCCTCCCACCTCTCCACTTCCCTTTCCCACCCAGTTCCCACCCTCACCCCACACATCGTACACACGGCTCGAGAAACACACGGAAGAAATGGCCGCCCAGTTCGGCACTGAGAAGAGGTCTTCCTTCCTCTTCCCCTCTCTCCCTCTCCTCTGCCAGGAGAACTCTGTCTCCCAGGCTGGAGGTGACTAGCCTCAAGCTCAACCTTTCCCTTCCTCCTCTTCCTCCTCCCCACACCCTCTCTCCCTCCCTCCATTCACTAAGACACAAGAAACCCCTCTCATCTGAAGCTAGTTATCAGTAACTCTCACTCTGCGTGCTCTGCATTCTCAATGGGTGTGATAGTCTCTCATAGGGAATGTATGTATACAGTACGTATGAACATACTTTTCAAGGAAGGCAATATTTCGAGGTGTGTGGAACTCTTTTTACCTGTGAATGTTTGCAGATTCAACGCGGAGAAGAAAGATTATGAACGTTTTCCATTTGCGAGAATTGTGAAGAATTACAATAGCAGCAGCGGTAAACGGTATAGTAAGTCATGAAATTTGCCAGAGGTCTGAAATGGAGTACCCATCAGGAAGTGCCTCGATGGCTAGTCCCAGTTCATGGCTGTAGACTGGCTCCCTGTCCTTCCTCTTGTGCGGATCAGCCAAATATGCCTGTGTGATGTCACAATTACATCATCAGTGTGGTTATTTATAGACATTGGTAACCATGCTGGAGGGAAGTGGGTCGAGAGTTAACGAACACTTAATCCTCAGGGGAATTTTTTCAGGTGAAACATGGAATAGACATTACACAATAATTACTGCTATAAATAGAACAAATATGTTGCTAAAAATAGACTCACAGCTAGAGATGTCTTCTTTGGTGCCAACGAGTTCCACGTCCTCTTGTATGGTATCGGTGGTGGGCGGAGTAGGCCCCTCCCACTCATCAGCAGTGGAGTACTCCACCCCAAAGATGGGGGAAGAGCTGTAGACCTGGTGTAGGCTCTGAATTTCCTTCACAATCTTCTTCAGTGTCTCATACGGATCAACTTTGAACCCCAGGACCAGGTTTCCTGCCTCTAGCACCATGGCAACACCGAATTTAGTGTCTCGAACCTTCACCACTTTCTGGGTTGACAAAGACAGAGAGTGCTTATGTACATTATTACATGTACCAATTATTAGTTTAGCCTAGTTCCTATGACTATATATAGGGAGAGTCAAACGCAGGCTAGATAGGAATAAGGACAGCGAAATAGGGTGAGATAGGAACGGGGACAGGAAACTAGAGAAGAAGAAGGAGAGGGAGGTTGAGGTTTGGAGAACAGCTCACCATTTGCAGGTAAGGAATGCTGACGTTGAAGTTATCATTCAGTTTACACTGCCACGCAACTCTCACATTCGTAATGTACAGCGTCCCAAGGTTCCCCTGAAATAACAGCAGAAAAACAGACGGAAATTGTGCGCTTTTTGCAAAACTTAAAAAAGCTACTGATCGTCCATGAAAATTTGTGCATTTGTGTGGCGAATTTGTAGCTGTACAGCATACATTCTACAGATGTGAAATAGTCAGTTTCATGCGTGTGGCTAATACCTTGTCGCTGCTAAGGTTCCACACACCCCCAATCTGAAAAATAATTAAAATTGCATCATCGCGCCGGTAAAAAAAAATTATCCCTCGTATCGATTAATCAGAGGGGAGCTCAGGGTCAAGCAGAGGCAGGGGGAGGGGGGGGGGGAGGAGAGCAGGGGATCAGGCAGGGAATAGGGAGGAGAGAAGGGGGGGGGGGAGAGGATGAAGTTAGATGGGGGCAGGAGAGAAGGAGAGAGGCGCAGGCAGCAGAGGGGCAAGGTAATCAGCAGTGGACAGATGAGTATGGCAAGGGTCAAGTGGAGGAGGGAGGATGAAGAAGTCAAATGGGCAAAGAGGACAATGGCAGATTGAGCAGGCAGCAGATGGGAGGGGAGAGGGGGAGGATCAGTGAGGCAGCATCAGTGAAAGGAGCATGGGTGGTCAGGAGAGGGGAGAGAGGTAGAGGCAGCAGCAGCAGGCAGGGGAGGGGAGAGGGGGCAAGGCCGGAAGCAGGGGAGTAGCAAGAGAAGCAGGGAGGGGGAGAGGGAGGGGAGGAGAGGAGGCAGAGTAGAGGTAGAGCAGGGAGTTAGTCAGGAGAGGGGAGCAAGGGAAGGGCAGCGGCAGCAAAAGGAGGATCAGCAGTGGCATGAGAGGGCGGGGTGCGATGTGCGTAAAGGGGTGATCATTCCAGACAGGATAGGGAAGATAGGGCCAGTCATATAGCAGAGGTGATCTGGTTATCAAATCAGTAAGTTGATTTTCTGCTTGCTTCTTTTCTCTTGCTTTGTCCTTCTTTCTTTTCTGTACCTCCCAACCCACCTTGTGTCATGTTCAGACCTGGTCCTTTGACAGCTCCGTAGGAGAGGAGAGAGCAGCCGGAGTGGAGGAGCAGGGTGCTATGCAGGCAGGGGGGAAGGAGGCAGAGGAGAGGGGAGAGCAGTAGAGGGGGAGCAGCAGAGTAGGGGCAAGAGGTTAGGAGAGGAGCAGAAGAGAGGACAATATGCAGAGAGAGAAGAGGGGCATGAGAGGGAAGCAGGGCAGGGTGTGGCACCTTGTTGTAGAGCTGTTCTTGAGGAAGTAGGCGGAGCTCTCTGTCGGCGAGGAGCGCACCTCTCATGGCAACCTCTCGATAGAGAGAGGAAGACAGATAGGCCCTGTGGACCGCCATTACCGACGAGAACATTGTCGTATTGTCTGATACCTGCAGTGGTTATCAAGTTTCTTGCATATTGGTTTGGGAGTGTCTTCAAAAAAAGCGTCTATTGTATGAATGGGGGAAACAATCTCTCTCTTCTCTCTCTCGCTCACCCGACTTGTGAAGATGAATTCAAACTGTGTCTTGTTCTGCGTTGTCATCAAATGAATTGCTTCTGACAATCCTCGAAGATACTTTATACGCACGGAGAAAAATAACAGACTCTCAATACTCCACAATAGCAAACATGCTCACAGATTTCACTCTCTTTGTTTGAATCTTGCTAATGGTCTTCAGGCCAATACCTGCAGGAAATTGGCAAAGCACACTTATGCATAAAACTATACATTCTCACCCGTGGCTCAACTACTAAGTTCTAGGCTTGTTGCAACCACTGATATCCCCCCATATTCAACTAGGGAACATAAATCTTACGGTTTTGCAGCTGTTCCCCTATTAGCTAGCTATGTGGCGGCTCACTGAGGTTTACTCTTCCCTGTGTGGCTGAAGTCCAGATGACTCGGAGGTTGGTCACGTAGAGATAGCCGTTGTCTCTGCTGTTTCCCTTCGTGTCCTCCACCTCCTCCAGGTGGCTTATTATCACCTAGGCAGCGGGTCCTCCGTGAAACTAGTGTAACTATCTCGGTTCAGGCTTACCTCGCCTGCCCTAGGCTGGAGTTGGCTGCAAGCGAGATGAAGTTGCTTAGCAAAAAGAACAGTGTTTTTGTAGTTACCTGTCCGGAGAGTCGAAGCGAATCTCCCTGTCCTGCCACACTGATCCAGACATGGTTCCACAATAACGCTAGAGCAGCTGTATTTGCAGAGACGATACCATCGAGCTACGCCCCTTATTGTGCGTTCTAATTAGAGCGCAGGGTCAACGCGAAGAAGAAAAATGTTCGGTGGTGGAGCGAAACGACTCCACTCCGTTTTATCTGCCGCGGCCAGTGGTTCGAGGCTAGAACTGGCAAAGCCGTCTTCTTCTTCCCGAGGGTATGGAGATGTGATAGGGAGAGAGTCACGGGTGGAAGAAACGAGGGTGGTGCTCGGAGTTGAAACGAGCTGCGACGACACGGGAGTGGCGGTAATGAGAGGGATCGGGCGGCTGCTGGGACACTGCTTGCACTCTCAGACGCCAGTCCACAAGACGTGAGAGCACGCGTCGTTCATCTTAGCGCATGCGGTAGCATCACAACTTGCGCATGTGCGTAGATGGGCAAGACAACTATGTTTTACTTCAGCACAGGTGGGATTGTACCGATGGTGGCGGCTGATCTGCACAGACACAACCTCCAGAGGGTGACCGACACCGCGCTAAGAGAGAGTGGGCTCCATTTGGAAGACGTCGACGTCGTTGCCGTTACCGTGGGACCGGGCCTGGCGCTGTGTCTGCAGGCAGGGCTGGAGTTTGTCAAGTCTCTGGCAAAGACTCATAAGTGAGTGGAGAGAAAATAGAGAGTGAGAGAGAGAGAGAATTTGAATTAACATTTCTTTCCTATAGTAAGCCAGTGATGCCAGTTCATCATATGGCAGCTCATGCTCTAATGCCCAGAATGGAACAAGAGTTAGTAATATGCTCGTTATGTGTCCTATTCCCATACTCCATTCTCCCAGTATTCCGTTCCCATACCTGGTTCTGTTGGTGTCTGGAGGCCACTGTATCTTGGCCGTAGCTCACTCGTCAGACCAGTTTAGCAGGTTGGGGCAGACCAGAGACGATTCGCCAGGCGAGGCCTTCGACAAACTAGCACGATGGTGAGCCTTCTCTAATTGGAGTACACCCTCTAAGCTAGCGTTGTCTCATTCTATCCAGGCTAGGTCTGGACACTCATCCGGATGTGGGGCAGAAAGTAGGCGGAGCTGCAGTTGAGCTGCTGGCTCGGAAAGGTGATCCAACTCGCTACCCCTTCCCACCGATCATGGCTCGAAGGTCGGTGATCGACATCTGGACACACTAGCGATAATTGTGCCAGGTGGCATCTGCAGCATGTCATAATGCAGTGAAACATCTGAAAACTAGCACCCTCCATAAGACCCCATACTAATGTATCTTCAAGTGTAGGAGGTCTCATAGTACAGGACACTTGGTTTCACTGTAGAAATGTCACAAGTTTGGTTTTCTGCTGCAGAAAGTGTTGCAATTTCTCGTTTTCTGGGCTCAAGACTTCG